>LJIJ01000311.1:0-30803 GCA_001718145.1 Orchesella cincta | reverse complement strand
CCCGCAGTTTTCAACCCGGAGTCAGTACACGTCGTAGCCTGCAAGCTGAAAAGTCTCCATTCTCTGATAACCTTTTTAAAACTCCTCCTCCACGTCCTACCAAAGCTTTAAAACTTCCAGAAGAAAGTGCAATAAGTCGTCGAACAAGGTCAAAACATCCTTTGAATGATACTCCTCTAGAAGATTTGGAAAGGCGGCTGGTTCCACCTGATATAACAGACGACATGTACGACTGGGGAGACACTGACAATGAAGACTACCTCGCGTTTTTGAAAGACTTTTTATTTCCAGGACAAAACATCATGAATGAGATGGGGGATGATGATGAGGCGGATCCCGAGTACAATGTTATGGAGGATGATGAAGATTTGCATGATAGAGAAGAACTGCGACGCGATAGAGCTGTGAAGGTGCCCAAAAAGGAATTGAATGAGTTGGTTGCTGAACTCATTGAGGAGTATCACGTTTCCAGTGGGGATGATTTAGAAGACTTCACCTCCCTCACAAGTCTCACGCCATTTATGATGAACGATTCTGGAATTTATTCGGATGATCGTGGCGTGAGCGGTGAGCGATCAGGAGCGGTTGTTCTACTAAGCAACAACGTGATACCACCATCGCCGGCTTCATCTTCCGTTACTCTGAATCCTAATGTATCCATTTGCAGTTTAGATTCAGTTGATGTAGGCAATGGAGTTGTTTTAAAACCTACTCCATCTGGCCCACTTCCGACTATCAGCAGCAATCCTGCAGAGGTTGCCTCCAGTTCAAGTTCTACAGATCCTCCTCCTGTGCAACCAGGAATTGCTACATTTGACATTGTTACTGAAGCTCCAGCACCACCACCACCAGAGCCGCTGTTTCGTGAATTGGATCTTCAATTCCTTCAACACCAGATGCGGCAACATATTCAACTTTTAGCTCAATCATTTGTTCTTACAGTTTCTAGTGAAGATGAAGGCCTGAAAAAAATTGCAAAAACTTCCAAAGCGATGGTGATAGAGTTGAAGAACTTTGCAACATACAACGGAAAAAACTCCAGTTTTGCTGTGATAAACCTCGACCATGCGTGGGGTCTGGTCAACGGTTGGCCCCACAAATTTCTTCAGCAGTCTCCCATCAAGAAAAAGATACTGGAAGAAAAGTACATAAATGAGTCTGGTACCGAAGAGGGCAGTTCCAAAGTCAGCCATTTTCCAAGACACATTGTAAAAATTATAGCTGAAAATGAAACATTTATCTACAAAAATTTACTACCTGAAAGTTTTAATCAAAAGAATCAGGAAGCAAGATGCAGGTTTACTTTTTCTGAAGATGCCCTATTAGTTAGCTCCCTGGAGGAAATGAAATCTATGAAACGAAGTGCAACACAAATGGCAGAAATTATATCGGAGCTTCTCCTAGTCGTTCATTCTCAACATCAAGTATATCACAGAATAAGAAATTTGCGAAAATCTTCGTCGTCCGTGTGCCATCCTGACATCAAGGTGCGAATAATTACATTCGACGTTTTCCATTCATTCTTGAAGGATTTATTTGTAACAAATTTTTCCCGAAATTTGCAGAAATATTTCACGGATGGAATACTTCCAGAACCAGACAGGAATATTCTCCAAGTTACAGAGTTGGTTCCTCTACTTCAAAGAGATCGGGAAGGGCTGTCGTCCCATTGGGCAAAGTTGTTAGATCATATTGAAGACTCGTCAAGCTACGTAAGTAAATTATTGACAAGCATCATGTCATGTATATATATGCAAATGATAGTTGTTTGATAGTTTTATTTTGACCGTATTTACTTTTTTTAGAGATGGGAGGAACAATTGAACAAAGATCCGATTCTAAAATCCGTAAGCTTGAAATGGGTAAAATACAGCAAGAATAAAAGTCGGAAGTCAGGTCAAAGTAGTGACGAAGCGCCACCATCACCGTTGGAAGTAATTGATCAAGTTTTTCCGAAAGGTGTCTCTCTGATTGAAAAGCCAGATCCGGACATGCAGGCGATCCCTTTGCTAAATGCAAGCGGGAAACCTGGTGCAATAATATTGATTCCTAAATACGCCATGCTTCCACCACAGCCTAGCACGTTGGCCAATAATTCTACTGCAGATCGAGAGGAAAACAAAGCTACTACTAATAATAGTTCATCTGAATGCACGCAGCAGACTAGTAGTGCAAAAAACGTGTGTGTTGTTGGTTTGAATCATCTGATTCGGAAATCAAGAGAAACTCCTAGGAAAACATTTACTGATCAAAAAATACTTCCAGACCTTCCTGAGCCGACAGCAAATGTGCAAGTGCGTTGTGTAGGAAAACCTTTTGAATTGCCTGGACTCAGTTCTTCAACTTCTGACAGCAGCAGTCGCCAAGTCATTAATTTAGCCACCTTACAAACTCCCCTTAAAAGAGAAGTGTTTCTGAAAGTCGCAGAACAGAGTGAAACTATGCATCACGGTGGGGTTGATGTTGTTCATAAAGTGTGGTCCTACGAACCCCCCAGTCCTAATGTAATATATGAAGGAACAGAATCAGAATTAAGTTCCGAAGATTCCTTTGAAGGAGAGCCAAGCGAACCACCACCAGTAGTTACATTAAGCAGTGACACTGAAGAAAGTATGGGATCGCCTATGGATGCTGGGGGTGATGGAAAGGGGAGTAATTCCCCAAAGAAATCCGATAGTGGCAGTTGTACCAACAAACAGGGCAATACGTCTACAAATAACTCTTCAAGTAATAACACCACTACTGCGGTAAGTGCGAGAAGGCCTTCTGGCCGTGGGGGAGGAAACAAGGGTGACGATAGTGATGATGACCATGATAAGAGGCCACATAGGAAACGATCCTTGCCTAAAGATTGTACTAATGATAGGAGTAGTAAAGAAAAAGATGAGGATCAGAGCCCAGAAAAAGAGAAACCCGTCAGCCAAAACCATTCGAAACGACAGTCTTCATCATCCTCATGTGTTAACAATATTAATGCTGCGAGCTCTCAAATGCAGCCACCACCCAGTAAGCCGATAGCTTCTACGTCTCAGTACCATACAAGCAGGTCACAGCCGAAAAAAACAAGAAAGAGCCCTGGAAATCAAGCGAGTCGTCGAGTTTCCAAGTATAATGTTACTCCAGCAGATATAATGATTCAGGAGAATTCTAGTGACTTTGATGACGTTGCAGATGGTAATTTAAAAAAAAATCTTTGGTTTCCTAATTTACAATTTGTACAATTCACTAAATACTGTTTCTTATAAATGCAGCCTACATGGAGACGTATCTGGCCAAAGTTCATTCAGTTACAGAAGCAAAGAACCCAGGTCTTTACACTGCTTTCCTGCAAACACTTATGGAAGCCGGAGAACACCCTGTCAATCAAACTGAACTCCATGCAAAGGTACCTGTCGTAATTACAGATATTAACCAAAATGCTGACTTCTAATAGTGTTATCTAATGATAATTTCTTTGGTTAATTGTTTCAAGGTGAAAGTGTTATTCAAGGACTATCCTGACCTTTTACGGGAATTTGAGTCATTATTAGATCCAACTCCGAGTAGTACAGATGAACCATCGGCAGTAGTGAGACCCACTGGTCACGAAGAGTCATTATCTCATATGAAATTTATTCAACAATTGGACGTTAGTGTTAAATAATAAAGTATAATGATTGCAGCCTTCAATAGTTTTTTTTACTTTACATATTTATTTTTACACCAGAAATTCACAGAAAAGTGTCCACAACTGAAGGCAAAAATCATGAACAAACTGAAGACCCTCAAGGAATTTCCGAATGTTGGCCAAAAGGACATTGTAACGGCTCTAGAACCATTTTTTATAACAAACCCTGTCATGATGGAGGCATTTAAAGCGATATTTCCTTCGGTCTATCGTCCGCAATCAGTGTACGTAAAGACGCATGCCATAATTACATTTCATCAGTAGCAATAGACAATTTTTCACTTGATGTTTGTAAACAGGTCATCTAGCATTGACTTTGAGGAAATAGAACTGGACCTGGAAGATCCACCTCGAGATAACAGTGATGATCTACATTTTGAAGTTGTTAAGCTACCTGAAGAAACGGCAGTTCCTGCCACTAATACCTGTCCGTGTTGCTGCCACACTGATACCAACGATCCATCGTTTAAAAGTCGATCCAAGCATTGCCGAAAGTGCTCTTTAAAAGTACGTGAATACATAACGCTTCGAATGATTTAATGAGCAGAACTATCTAAAATTGAAGACAATTTAATAGGTTCTATGGAATGTCTAATAATCAGTTTCAGGATGGGAAAATTTATGTTCATAACGGGCGTGTGATGAGACCTGTGAGTGTAGAGTTAACTCCTGTTGCACCTAAAACTGTGCCTCTCCCAATAGGATCTGGAACATCAACAACAACGACTGGTCGTCCTTGCACGGCACTGCATCATGACCGGCAGAAAAAGGAACCTCATTCTCACACTCAAGCACATTCGTCAAAGTCAAAAGAATTTAAAGAGCCGGAAGTTTCTTCTAAAACTGCAGAGAGAAAGTCGTCACACCAGCTGCATCACGCACACCCACAACATCATCATCCTTTGCAAACCCAGTCGTCGTGTTCAGCTACTAAATCTTCCGTTACAAGTAAGCATACCGTTGTTGTGGAAGAAAGTCCAGCTAAAGAACACAGAGCTAAATTGGAAGAAGCAACAAAAGCTACGGATGGAGGCAGTGAGAGTGGTGAAAGCTCAAAGTTTCACAAGCCTCAGCAACACCATACTACTCCTGTCAAACCAGAAGGCAAGAAGCAGGAAACTGGAGAATGGACTGAAGAGGAGGATACGATTATTTTGTCAACTTGTCAACAAGAACCTTCCTTAAATATTGCATGGAGGAAGATGGCTACTCTCATTCCTCATCGTTCATTAGATTTAGTAAGATCTAATACTTTATACCATCATGATGCAGTCATGTGTTCTGTCATTGTAATGGTTTAAATTGTGTTTTTAGATTAAGAGCCGATGTTCCGAACTCATAGCGCTGATCCAAACCGTTAACGAAGAAAGATAAAAATGCCACGGAAAACAATGCAAAGTAGTAATAGTAGTATTTTAAAAGATCTCCATTTTATGTAACTTTACAGCATTTAGTGCATCGGTAAACGAATTATATATTTTTTTGAAACAATATTGAAGAATTCATTTTATTTAGAATAAACTTTTTGTCATGCAGGTTTTGATGAAAAAGTGCAAAGAGAAGTAGTGTTAATTTCAGTACATATTGGTTTTCTTTCTCACTCACTATCATTTAGGTTTGGTACATGGTTTCATTAACGGTAACAATACAGAACAGAACATCACGAAAAATAAAACTTTTACTATTTAACAATGCAACTACTACCATTGAAGATAAAACATAACCTGAACTACATTGCATTTCATTATTAAAATGTGTCAGAAAAACGTTCTCCCATATATTAGCGTTTATCACAGCAGTACAACTGAGCACCTTATAATAATTAAATTATATCGTCATAGGCAGATTGACAATGTCTGCTTACGTATTTATTTGACACATTAATTTCAATACGCTCCTGATGCGTAATGACAACCATGATTAATTTACATTTCAAACAATCTTGAACTTTGGAATGTGTGTCAGCAAGTCTTATTCATTAATTAGAAATATAACTAAAACTTCTTTGAACATTAACAACCATAATACAATGTTTGCATAGCATGCGAATGCTGTTCATGATAAAAACGGCAATTCAGAAAATGAATTCTCAGACCATGCTTTTTGACGTTTGAATAAATTTTCTGCAAATAGCCAAAGGATCAACCCTTCTTCTTGAACCAGACTTAAAGTGTAAGTAGCCAAAAATTAATAGAGCAGCAACACTCAAGTAAACTATGCAGAATATCCAATAATCAGTTCCACTAAAGATGCCTGAAGACAGCCGCGGTGCGTGCTTGGGTCCGGAGTGTACTGGTTCTGCGTCTCTTTTAGACTTTTCAGTTTGGTGAGTGCGTAAAGTTCTTATTGGGCTACTGTACACGTTGAGTAAATACTCGAAAACTTTGTCTTCATCAAAGATACCGTCCTCCTTGTAGCATGAAGAGCACTGCTTGTCGTTGGGGTACTTACCTTTGGGGTAGCCCGGGTCTTCACTTGCAGTCCCCTTTGTTCTATTATACAGGCAGATTTAATTCAAAGATTAAATTGAACGACTGCTTGTGTACATTTCAATAAAGCTAATATAATGGCAGTAAAATATAACAATAACCTTTCATTGACTTTGTTGTGAGCTTTCCACAGCCATAAAGCCTGCTCTCGAACTGTTGATATCATCAGAGCTCCATCCTCCGCTATCATTTGGGTAAAGTGCTTGACGCATTCAGTACAGCCGAAAAACTCTTTGATGTAACCGTGCATTACTGGCAGCACAAAGATTTCTTGTGTCTTTTGTGAAGCTAGCATGCTCAATGTGTGAAACAATCTCCAAAGTCCACACGGATATCCCCTACGTCCTGCAATGGTTCCTCTGCAATTCGCCCATGTATTCACGTCAATGTCCCATGGATGATTTTCCAACTCCAACTCTGTCAACTTGTCCAGGTAATCATTTATCTACAACCCAAACAAAAGTCGCATGTGCTTTAATTAGAAGAATTTGATGTAAATGCAAGGCACTTTTATTCTTAATTGCTGAAGATACTAAATATAATAATATTATACCTGAATTTCATCATTCTGAGTTTGTAACCATTTATCAAGTTTCATTAGAAATACTATCAATTCTCTTCTATCAGCAGGTAAAAGTTGCCCTAGGACATGAACATAATCCTGGACAGCCTTTAGCTTTGATCCTGAAAGAACTTTTTGCAATCCTACTTCATTTCGTAGAGAATTTCGGACTGCATGGATTAGATCTTCAATGCTTACTACATCCTCTGAAGCTTTAGCATTCGGTTCTTCCAAATTGCTTTGTTCTTGCTTGGCATCTTCTTCAGCTTGCAAAAGTTGAGCTGCCAACTGCGCAGCAGGTTTTAGGTCTGGAGGTGGCGGAGGCTCTATTTTCATCATTTTAAGGGATGTAGATTCAAGGTACGTAACAATGTCCTGATTTCTTGGTATAGTTAAACTGCCAGTTTCCAAGTCGGCTTTTACATATGCAGCGGCTGGCCATTCTCCCTTCAATCCCAATTTATCATAGAGAGCATTTCGTTTCTGAAATCGTACCACCCTAATTTGCGGATAGGAGCTTAATCGCAAGGCTAACTCTTTCCCAATGACTGTCTTTTCGCCTTCATACATAATGATAAGAAGTGAAGGTTCAGGAATCCCGGATGTGGTTGATGACTTGACTGAACTCCAAAGGTCACTGAAACTGCTCACCGTCTCGCTTACTTTACCCAATATGTGAGGAAAATGCGGAGCAACCAGTTCCATTATCTCATTCTTAAGATCAGACACTTTGTCTGATTTTTCAAAGTAGTCACCACGAGTTAATTCTTCTTTTCCGTCCTCAGTAATCTAGACGAGATGGCAAATCATTAACCAAAGGAAACAAAAGGTAATACTGGATACAAAAAGGAGATTCAAAAGATTGTACCGTTTTTTCTTTGCACATTGGGGGAAAGGAATGTACGGTTGGGTAGCCCATAATTTCATACTCCCGACAAGCTGGAACATTTGACTCATCGGAGCAGTCTATAGCTCCAACTTTTATGACGCTTTGCCAACCTATTAACAAAACCAACAACGAGGGGTAATTAGTAAAGTAGTTACAAATAATGTGCAAGCTGCGAATAGTTGAAAAAACCTTTACTTTCAACTTCTGCTGCAAGTTGTTTGAACACAGGAGCAAAATGGATACAGTGGCCACACCAGCTGCTATAAAACTCCACAATCCAAGCATTCGTTGTACCATAAATAGTGGATTTAATGTTAGTTGCATTAAGAATGACTATATGATCCGACGCATCATAAAGACCTTTTGGAGCATCAGGTTGGCGAATTGCACCTTGCTCCGTTATATCAATTACAATAAAAAATATAGCACAGACTACGAAGAAGTACTTTGCACATGGCCGCTTCCTAATCGTTGCAAAACTGAAAGACATTTTTCTCTAATTAACGTAAATTAAATTCGATGCTACAATTCTTGATTTCCAGCAGCCACTCCTATCGTTTCAAAAGTCCATACTTCAAAGGTCACAACATGTCCTAGTGTTAAGGTCTACTGATTGAAGCTGCTGACACTTGTCCCTCCACGTTTCATTCCACGGCCCAATTCCGACATCTAATAACCTTTCCCGATCGAGGTTCCTGTAACAATAGATTGTAATAAAAATTCAGTCACATTGTCATTAAGAACAAAGCCATAAGAATAATGACATCGTCATTCATTTAGCATTGTTCATTTCTCAGTATGCGTAGTATGTTGTTAATGTCTTTATTATAGTAACCCAAACCCGACTAATCCTAACTAGATACATTTGTAAACAACTTGTATGAAAGAACAATAAAAACCTTACGAATTTTTTTGTATTCAAGTTCAAGCCATGCTATTGGTTTCTGCTCAGGTCAGGTAAAGTTTCACTTAATTACAATTTAAAAAAGCCTAATTAGTTAAGAAGACAGACTCGCTTCAACCTTCAATCTTCCGGTTCTACACAAAATTATATACGGCTTTTGATGAATACATTCACTGCTTTCCCTCAACTACTCACTTATCCTTATCAGTCAACTAAAGTTAAGCAAACTCACTAATCAGTCGGCTTACGGATTTAGTTTTCGTTGTGATAGTAGAATCCAAAGTTTACCTTTCTTTTTCCTTCAACTCCAAGCCAATAACATTAGTGGATTTCTCAAAACATGTCAGGAATACTGAACATATGCTCACTATAGTCAAGAATAAGACAACAAAAACAACATCAACATCTGCTTCGATTTGGATGCATAAAATAAGCAACGTGTATTTTTTCTATCGGTTTCATACATAAGAAGTACATATTGATGTGAATGCAAATAGTATTATCGCTAAGGATGGGGCAAGTTGCGAATATTGACATTTTCCCAAGCTAATTCCTTATCATCGCATTACTGTGGTCATTTCTTTCACTTTTATAGTATCAGAAATCTTTGAAATATTGTTCTTGCAGAGAATATAAGCATAATTTTATACTGTATCATTACATTTCATTTTCGGGAAACCCATTCGAATATAAATGGAGTTGAATGATTTTCCTACAAAAATTGGGTAACCTGCTCAATAAGGAACTCAACTCACTTGAGAAGGTGTTGCTGATGAAGATGTTGAAATCATTCTTGATGTGAATGAGAGCAAATTGAACAAATAGAAAAAGCATTTGCATTATGGCTATAATGGAATGGTGCTATCTCTAATACGATAAAACATACGATAACCAGATTATATTATGCAGATGGATGATTTATACAGAAGGTACAGTAAACCACCTAGCTCCCTAATAGATTTGCTTGCATGCACATAAATAAATTTACATCTTTCTGTACTACTTTTATGCTATGACTTATACCTTAGTAGGTTTAATGGGATTGTGTAACGTGCTCTTAGGTACTTACAAAGTACGAGCTACACATCATGGGAGGTTTATATGATGGGAACTGACTATGAGAAATATTCAGGGGATTCATGCTTTACTTACTACGATACGATATGTCTGTGTGTCAAGTCAAGTCAATGAATCTATTGGATTGGATCGGATACCGTTCTCTTATCCACATTCTGGTCTGTGTACACAATTTTAGTGTGTTTTATCCGCATCTTTGTGTTTTTTATCTTCTTCTATATGGAAGTGCATTGAGCTTTTCGTGTGGGGTGAATTTCCCTATAGATTTTTATTTACATTGACTTTTCTTACCAGCCAAGCCAACCACCTGTCTACCGTTTGGGCTTTTGAGTTTGTTGTGTAATGTTGGTAAATACCCAGAAAAACAAAAGGTCCAGTCTGTTCTCTAGTTGGATAGATGGATGAATTGAGTGACTCTTCCCCTCATTTTAGGATAGGAAATTCAGTTCCTTTTTAGCAGCTTATTCACTTCCTGCTTTTGTAAGGTATCCTCCGTCCATCCGCCAAATGTCGTTCCGGGATAATTTCTAGTGGAGTGGAGAAAGCTTCCTGTATAGTCTCTCGGCGTGGTTTGGAAATTTCCAAATTATGTGTTCAAGTGCTCTTATCAATATCATTTCGTAACGTACATCAATTTTTCTCTGATATCTCAATCAACTCAATATCAATATTTGTACACTCACTGGTCAAGGAGAAGAATCAACAGAAAAATCTGACTTTTGAGAACTTCTTTGGGGCATTTAGAATTTGGTAATATTCATCGTGCATTTTTAGCCGAAACATAGCTATTTCATAATTTGTGAATTAATTAAACTTATTTATATTTGGGCATTTTCATTTTTGCAGACTTGAATGAGTGAAGCCTAACTCAACCTTCTTATCCCTGAACCAGACAGCAAAGTCTCTAATTAATTGGCCACGACTACATAAGCTAATTGAAAATTAGTAAAATGAAGAAGCATCTTCCAGTGGGTGCATTGATAAACAAGCTTTAAGCATTCCTTACCGGACAGTATTCAACCTAGAATCTAAACCGTAACTGCCTTGTATGGATGATTTAAAAAACAGCTCCTGAAGAGAAAAGTTGGAGAAAGTATTTGGAAGTCGGTGTATCTGAGGTACGGCAAATAGAGATGGATTGAGAAAGGACAGTATTTTTCTGTTATTGTTACAAATACTGATTTTAAAAATATTAACCTAACTGTATTTTGAATTGAATTTTTGTAGGAACGTATACATGCTCTCTTAAGAAACTAATCTCAAGCAAGACTGCTGTTAAACTGCTCAAGACAGCTCTTCATCAGCTCATTCGTCACAAACAGAAAGCAACATCCGCCTTACAAACTACTGGAAACAATACGCTAAAATGTACCCCCTGTATTTTTACCTAGTCTGTTTATCTTAAATTAAACAAGAAAGTGCAACTACTCCCACTATACACAGTTGTAGTGCGTACCTACGGAATTGACTACTGATACTATAAAAAAGTGTTGAATTGGAATGGAAATTAACTGAAGAAGAAGGACTGGCTCTGGCAGTTGCACAGTATTAAATCACAAGCAGGTAAGCGTAAAGTTAAGCTTCTTTAAATATTGCCATAGTCAGTTTCAAAATCGGTTAAAAAAATTTATTCTCCCTCATGTTTCTTTCACCCATTACGCTTTAATATGCAGGTAGAAATATTTTCCGGGTTTGGGAAATCATATCCTGACCATTCACAATATCTAACACATTTCAGATAAACCTAATCAATGTATATATATAATTTGACGACTTTGGACTGAAGTGTGCCGTCACAGCTAGGAAAAAATATTGTCATTGAGAATGTATTTCGAATGATTCAGAGAGTTGGTCAACGTCATACTTATAACAATAATTCTAAAATGTTTGTAAAATAATAATTAGTAACAAAAATGACGTTCAACTCGTCGGTCAACGAACACTGCTCAAATAATCAGGCCGTTAAATCCGTATCTGAGAGTGGCTGGAATAGTAATGAGAGTTGGAAATAGCAGCAGCGTCATTGATCATAATCATGTATGAATAGTTTAATACTGCATACGTATGGTAATGCAAAACAGTCATATTGTTTTTATCAAAATTAGTCATTTGATTTAATCTCTCTCATAATCTCATATCTCATCTCTGCGTTGCGGAATGACTGGTGTCAGTTCATATTCTAAATATACTGCATTACTACTTCTTATCATAATTGTTACGCATTGTAGGTGATATGTACTTACTACTCATCCCATTCTGTATAATATATAGATGAAAGCTTTTGAGTCAAATATATATCATGAGAATGAAGGCTTTATTGAAATTATGTTAAAGTTGTCAGTAACGCAATAGCTATGGATCAACGTTGTGGTTGGTAGATGATGTTCCCAACACTCACATTTTGAAGGACATCAAATCAGTTTGTATTCCGGAATGAAAAGAGAGATCTTTGATTTCGTTGGAAATTACTATATTATCCATGTGTTATACAAAGTGATAGCACTGGACAGAGTCAATAGTGGTGTGGTTCGGGTCGAGGTTTCAGCGACTGGTTAGATACGCACGCATTTGTGTTGGAATACCTTAACGTGTAATTGTTATCTGGATTCTTCATAGTTTGGCCTTCGAGCTCGTGTGATGTCGAGAAATGACTGAAAGTTGGACTTTCTAGTTTAGCCAGATTTAAATGTCTTTGTGCATAAGGAATTATAAAATACTTGGTATATCCTGTCATTTCAAAGATATCTCTGGTCATTCTAGTGCCCAATAATTAGTGAAAAGTGATTTTCATAAGTGTTTTTATCGGTGCTGGTTAATTTATAATTGGAACGGAAAGCTTCTTAACGGACTCTCATTCTTTTAATAGCAGCGTAAGTATTAAATAAATACGTAATTAATTTTATGACTAACGCTAAGTATTTCACATTTTGCATTTTCAGCAAAGCAAGGATTGTGTCTCATACTCGATTCATTCCATACATTATTTGCATATTTATGAGATACTTTTTTTGCATCATTAAAATAGTCTATTGATGGGTTGCACGTTGCACTGATCTGATTGTGTATGCATAATTCATGTCATGCCACATATTCTGTGACGCTATATTCCCATCTAAAAAATGGAATGCTATACGCTAAGCAGATTTTGAGATTTTTTCTCCCTTTATAACAAGAAGGGCAAGGATGACAATGACATTAAAACGAGTCTGTATTTTGCATGCATGCACATGATTCTTTCTACTTATGTCTAATAAAGACAATGTGCAAAAAAATGTTATTTGCAGCGTACAGCGTTGTAGTTGACGTAAGGGGCAAGAGGAGCCATTAAAAATTAGAGACAATGAATAAACAAGTCAAGTGTCTGAATGAGGCGTTTACATTTGCTAATTTATTTTTAGAAGGAAAGCTCTCCTGTTTCTACTACTGCAGACTTTTAGTACTCATTAAAAAGTTAATTAGTTTCATTTCAACAGCAGCATCGCCTTCTCAGTGCTTAATGGAGTTGTCGTCGTTGTGTTCTACAACCAGTTCCCTTTATCGAGAACAAAGAATATCTACCAATATCATCGAATTGAGCCAAAGACAAAATTAGATAGTTTTCCTTTCAGGTTGTACGGATTTAATGTGAGTATAGAGATGGCATGCATGATGTAGGCAAATTGGGGATTTTTTGCTGCATTTCTTTTTCGTTCGAAATGTGTAATTTAATTTCAAGTTAGTTTTGTGGCGACTGTAAAAGTACTCTGTTGAAAAGGCGGAGGTGAGGTGTAAAAGTGTGAATGTAATTGTGTTTATGAATGAACACGAAAAAATGAGGTAGAAGCATTGTACTCTGTAGCAGTGATATTTTTTAGGTTCTTTTTTGTCTGTCAGTGCTCTTCTGTGGGAAACTGGGTTTATTAAATTCCACCACAACAATAAATACCTTTTTGTTGGTCGTTGTGTGTGTGATCTGATGCCAAGTTTAATTCTTTTGCATACAAGCTAGCAACCAAGATGCAAGGTAAAAATGGACTAATGGGAGAAATATCAACAAACAAAGTATGTATATGAGTATAGCATTTTGCATTGTTTTATGAATATTGGTGTTAGTGGTGAATTGTTCAGAAAAGTGCATTGAAAACGCAAAAATAAGTGGTATATAATCTAGGGTTGCTGAGTATATGTCATTGACAGAACATTTCCAATATGTCTGCGTCATAAATGTCCGACATGTCCGACATTTATTTGAGGACAACAAACAGGACATTGAGTCTTGAAAACAAAGAAATGTTCTCTGGCTTATCTTACATTGCCCTAAAATTGTTTTGATGTGATTGAACGCGTAATTTCTCCAAGGCATGTTCAAATTCAAATACCAAAACATTACGCCAATTGCTGTTTCTGTCATCTGATGTGTTGAAAAATGTAAACAGGCAGCAACATCTCTCTTCCGAAGCAGTGAACTCTGCCCTTTAGCAAAACTTCGATTATTTACTGTTATGAATGTGATATATTGAAGAGGATACTGCATCAAATATGTATTCTTCTAAAAATATGCATTATGCAAAAATGATAAGGAACTTAAACAAATCAACAACTAAAACCAAAGCTAAATCGTGGATCAATAGTATATTTGAATTACATTACATTAACAAAAACAGGTTATTTAAGCGAAAAAAATAATTATTCATGTTTACTTTCTATTTTTCTTTCTTCTTTCATGCACTTGCTTAACCATTTCCTGCTTAGTTGCTTATTTTAGGTACGCCCTACCAGATTCGCCATGGTTGAAAATTTAGCAGTTGATAATGTTTATTAAAAATAGTATTGTTTACGCTGTCCCTTTTCCAACACGAGATTAACATAGCAATTTTTAAAATAATTATTTGATATTTCATGAATATTTGGGTTGAAATAAGTTTGCCAGATGTTTAAAAACTTACAGTTGTTAATGAGAAACAACGTTCTATTGGATTCTTTATATGTCGAATAATGTTCTGGCAAATAGGGGAAAATTTCATCTGAAATGTCCTAAATGTCACCTCAGAAACTTAGGGAATTTTAGGACATTGTCAGGACACCAGAGGACATATATGACATACAAGACAATGTCCTGCCATAAACGGAGGACATGTCAATCAACAACCCTAATATAATTCCCTATCTGTGGAGTTGCAAGCAAATTATGATGATGATGATGATTATTGTTATTATTATTTTTGTTGATCATTATCCAATTGCAGTGCCAATTCTCAAGTTGGTAAAACTCACAGTATTAGTACTTCTTTTTACTTTTTTTCAAGCATTCCTCTCCGTCTCCCACTATCTAATCTAATGATGCATTCCATAAACTAACTGCTTCTTCGTCGTTCATTCCCAAAATTCTGGTTTATTATGAGTTGACGGCGCGTGCCATAATGATAGGATTCGGACTCACTCGTACTCACTCATTTGCTTAATTATCATGATTTTATGTGCGTTTGGGAATTGAGATGTGAAGAATCTAAACGTGTGAATTCTCAGACTGTCTCTATTCAACATGCTTTACATATGACTGTAACATGAGTGTTCTCAGCAGATAATACCCTCTAATGATTCTTTTCTCACATATTTTTATCTCTAAAAAACAGGCTATGACTGAAAACCAATAACATTTGTATCTAATCAGCAGCGGCTTAGGCATAACTTTTATGGCTATAGTTTACGTGAAGATTTATTCAACAGTGCCGTTTTTCTGAGTGATTCAGCTCAGTCAGGTTAATTATTGGTGAACTAATGAAAAAGATGTTGCAGCTACGTAACATGTAGACGGTATAGTGTGTATTGCAGCCTGGCACTCTCATTTTCGTGCTTATCTTGCATCTTGATTTGCGCTTACCACGATCGTTGGGATACTGAGATTATGATGATGATGACTGCACACACTTCACATAAAATATTGGCGATGGCAATAATATAGTAATTGGAGAAGTAGACCGGACGATGAAGTAGCACTCAACTGGCTTCGTGATTGTTTGGTACGATGATGAAGGCATGAAGGCTTCATATATTATGCTACGCATCTCATACCATTCCATCCCTGAGCAAAGAATGTTCATGATAATAATGTGTTATACATAGATACTGTCTTGATAACGCCAAGTAAAGGAAAAGAAACCTAATTCGGAAATCAAAATAAGGACATCAAATTGTGGTACAAGAATGACAGGAATTTCGTAACGAGGACTTTGATAGGGATTGTATTACAATTTAATTACAAATGTCAGATGCGCATCTTCCGCCGACTAAGAAAAAAGAGAAATTATCTCTTTAATTCTTCATTTCCGCGTTTGTCTCACCTTTTGTAACTACGAAAATAAAAATGCTTGTGTTTGTTTTTGCAAGTGAAACTGTTGTCTGTATTTGTTCAAGTTGAACTACTTTTAGAATTCCGTGTTTGAGTAACTAACTGTCTCTCGTCTTCATCATGTCAATTTTTCTTTAGATTAGGGATAAAAATGCCTTTCAGCCTCGCTAGTTGTAATGATACCGCAGGACCGAACTATTATCCAAATTTATCCTAAATGAGTTTTTTGCACCTCCTTTCAGTCAACAAACATGTCATTTTTTGAGCATGAATTTGATATTTTCTCTTTCTCATCATATTTTTGCTCAAACTTTGTAATTCAAAAAGGTTTTTTGATTATTGTGGAAATGGAAGGGAGTCTCAGAAAATGGATCTTAAATGGTGTGTAATTTGAAGGGAGAGTTTTCGAAGAATGACACGTTTGAAGCTAATTCTATTTGGATGTGGGATACCTACAAGTATATTGCATGACGAATGACATGACGTGTTCAATCTAAATTGAGAACGTTTATTAGTTTAATGATGTGTGTGTGTTTGAGGATTGGTACAAGAAGCATTTTCTCATTTTGTAAAGAAGGGAGTTTTTGTGGAAATTGCATTTTCATAACAAATTGAAATGACTATTTTGTAAGAGATCCCGTTGAATGCTGGGATTTACTGGCAGCGTTCTGCGGATAGAAAGGGAAGAAAGAAGGAGAGAGTAAATTATTTGTTCAGTGACATTCACGCTCACATAAAACGGCCGTTCTTTGGCTGTCGTCGTGCTTCATTCATTACAGGCAAACAGTATATCCTTCGTTCACTTCATTTTCATCATTCACTCTCATTCACTTTTTAATACCCCTTTATTTTTCCACTTAAAAGAGCTTGATTCCTTGAATTATCCAAGAAATTGAGTTGACATGAGCCTTTATTTGCTGCTCCTGTCGTTTTTATACACAAGACGACAAAAACTCGCAATTGCAAATTGAAGCTTGTCTTTAAAGAATTGGTATGTTTAAAAAGGAAGGGGAATTGCAACAGTTTTTTTAATTTCCCATTTAAATAATGGCAATGAAAAGGAAAAAGATGGTATATATTTACGTAAAACCTTTAATGAAAAGGAGGAAACGCAGGCAAAAGTTTTTTTTTATATAAATTTACATGTTGAGAAGAAAGTGTTCGGCTCAGCTATACTAATTTAATCACAGGCAGACTAAAAGGGTGTGGTATAAGCAAGCGCAAAGGGTGAATGGTGAGGGGTTGAACGTAAGCCTTAGCATTTTAAAGCATTTTTTGATCCGATAGTGTACTAGTGAAACAAAGAAGCTTAAAACTATGAATGAGCAAGAGTGTAACATTTTTTGTTACTAGATCTCAATTAGGCAGCGTTTATCCTTACTTTTTTTTATTATACCATTTTTGGGACAGAAAGAAAAGTCTTTTTATTTAGTGTGAGTCATAGTCATTCCATATCTGTTTTACATGTGATTTTTATATACTCAATCCATCTACTATCTTGAAATCTGCGAATTTGGTAATTCTTGTGAGTCTTTGATCGTCACTCTATTCTGCTTTGTATAGTACCAGCTTGTAAGGATGCTTGTGCATATCTCTCTTCACTTCACCTTGATTTCATTGTAAATCCGCTACTTTGTGGACTTTATGATAACGGCTTAAGTCTGAATGGATGGAGTAAAAATGAATGACGATAATGATAAAAAAATTACTTGCTTACCACTCAAGAGCATTCATCCGCATCCGCAACCATTATGTTGTCAGCGTGTGTGTGTGTATTTTTGTCTTGTGACTGTGTAACATACAAAAGGAAGAATGCCTTTGGTTTGATGTTTAATTTACATAGATGACAATACTCATGAACACTAGCATTAGCTTATCTGTTTTTAAAAAGCAAGTTTTTATACTCAAAGTAAAATATAAGCCAACGCCAACACATAAAACGCTCCTCTCGTGATAAATATATTATTCTAAAAATTTAGGTCGCGGCTAACCGCTGTACTGCTTGTATGTGCTCACTTTACCATACAAACTTGGCTTTTCGTTTGGTTGGGTCAAAATTTAATTCACTTGTCATCCTTTCTGATGAATACTTAACCCATGGCGAATCCTTAGAATTGGTGCAACAGGAAAATGACATGAAAGAAAGAGAGATTAGTAGAAAAAATTGAACATTTTGCGATTCCAGTGGTCACAGTATTGACATCATACATAAATTATACTTGTTTACGTCTCCTATCTTGTCTGAAACTCTTTCTTTTTACTTCATTTACTTAATTAATCTCGTTCACTAATTAAAAATTGTGCCGACATGAACACACGTGGGTTCGGCTGTAGCAACAACTCGAATCTTTTGACTGCACAAGTCGAACAATAATTAGAATGCGATATTAACTCATTTAATCAACATCTTCAACAACTAAAGTTCATTTCATGCCTATTTTTTCATATCAACAAACAAGAAGAGTTGTCTTGTAGTACTATCAGCACTTTTGTTGAGCAATAGCACACTTTATTTATGAACTTATTGAATTGATCTTCATTGAAAGGGATTTTTTCATAAAAAGACATGCTGCATTCGCATTCACAACAGTACATTAAATTGGCGAATAACAATCAGAACTCGACTGGCGATTATCTCAGCGCAGTACATTTATGGTTTAGAGAAGTTGTAGGGAAAGGAATTTAATCTCATCGACTACTCGACTCATCTTTTGCGTAATGTGAGACTTGAACGGATAGTGAATGCTCAACATTCAGCTAGGCTTGTCTTCTTGTAATCCTTTTTATGCTCCTTTGTACATGTGTAGCATACCACCCAACCAAGTATCAACTATCAGTTATTTTGTGTTGAATAACTATAAATCATGAACCAAAAATGTTGAGCGCTACATAATTGTATACTACAAAGGGTTGAACAATGAGGCATTGCAGTTTTTGCAGTTGCAACAGGTTGTTACGATGTGTTTCATTTCATAAGTGCATGCGATGCGATGCGAACACTGATATCGTAACCGCTAGTATTGTGTTTGTATATCGTAATATTTGGAAAAAGTGCATGTGTGAAAAATGAAAAATTGAAACATTTCATTTGGCATTGGCATTATATTATATTACCTAGTACTTGAAACCTTTCAGAATAACATAAAATCTGTGTATAATCCCAATATAGTATTATCATCATCAAATCCACACAAAAATCGTTTATCCTTTAAAAAACAGTGTTGATTGTGGTTATGGTTTACAGTAGAAGTTTATTGATAATACATAAAAACACAGCGTTATTGAAGCAAGCAATCTAACCGTTACCACAATGTATATGATACGCTATGAAAATAAGTAATGAGCTTAAGTCTTTTGATTTGATAACGATTTGACGTATATGATCGAGCCGATGAGGATTACGTGTAGCATGATGTATGACTAAAAATTATCGCATGAAATTGTCTCAAGAACTGTTTTTACTTTGATGGTGTTGTTGGTGTTTTAGTTAGTGGAGCAATTGGTATCTCTGAGCAAAATATATATTCGCCATCTTCATCATCGTCATGCATATTTATCCTTTCACACGGTTTACTGACCACCCTAGTTTTTACAGCTGAGCTGACTGAAGCCTGTAGTTCTAGGGAAATCATATCTTATGGCATGCTACGGCAGTTTAAACGCTGTACCATTTACCATTTCCTTTTGTTGCTTAAAAGATTTTGAAAGGTATTAACTTTTCAGTTTCTGCAAGTATACTATGTAATTCATGTGTAGCTCATGTGAGGAGACTTTGATTTAAAAAGCCATAATTTCTGCGAAAAAAATGACTTAACCTGTATTTTTATCATTATTTGCATAGTAAAATTTGTATGCATTGCATGCATAATTCCTTTAGAATATACTTGGGTAGGGAGGCTAACAGATGTTGGATGTGCGAAAGTGCGTACATCCTAGATAATCACAGAAAGGATTCAGGCTTTTCATGCTAATTTGCGCTTTCAACTAGGAAAAAGGATGAAGGATGGATTATAATTTATAAATTCTATGATTTTTTTCAACCTGAAATCAAATCTGCTTATAAAGTTGAGAGATTGGCAAGGTGCACGCACGCGTGCATGCTAGCAACATTGTCTGTAGCTTTGAACCAAACTGAAGGTGCGCAATATGCTTTGCATTTGAAAGTACGTACTTAGTTTCTACGTTGGATTTGGATTAGATAATGACGGCTGCGCTTGCCTTGTGGGTTTGCAAGTTTGCATGCAACGCAGAAAAAAAGTGTGCGGCAGTGACTCTCAAATAATAATGTGAATAAACCGGAAATGCCTGTGTAAAAGGGTGTGCTAGATATTATTTAATTGAGTTTGTTGATTTTTCTTTTCTGTCTACGTCCGTACCTACCTTTGGTTGCTCTTTACTCGTCTGTATCAACTCTGAGTTTTTTGTCATGTGACAGGTCGTTGGCTATGAAGGAAAGCATGAAAGACTTTGCTGCTCTCCTCGACAAAATACCCAGTAATGAATGGCAACTAACTCAGTTAACAGTACCTCAATTTGAGGAGATGATGATGGAAACGTTATGAGATTATGTGATTTAGAGACTAGTCGTGCTTCGCTTGTCTGCGAATGAAAAAATACGGCTTTTAAATGAGACCCAAGCCCCGCAACGAAACCAAAGCAAAATAGTTAGCAAGAACAAGAACAAAAAAATGAATTCGGGTAATCATTTTTTTGATGTTCAGTCAGGGGTCCTTGGACTTTTTCATGCTTTGTTCCATTTTCGTGTGGAGTAATAGGAATTTATGTTGTATTGTCGGATTAGTAGCGTGTATATTGCTTGCTGTCCACTCCTTCTTCTCTGTCCACTTTGTCAAACCTCATTATGTGGTTGCCGAGCGGTCAAGTGGCTCATGTAATTTTATAGGCAAAAGAGTTTTTTTTATCAGGGTGTGTCCTCCATTCCCAACTAATATAGTTTGGTTTCGTGTGTGTATCAAATGCTTTTCCCCTGCAAATATAATTTTTGGTAGGGCAGGTAGGCTTTTTTGGATTGCGATTAGATCCCATTGTTCTAGAGCGTCCACACATGGTATGACTTATATGTATCCATTTTTCGTGTAACAGTATATCCTCACATAACCTTTTTTGCCTCGCATTAAATCAGATTTTCACGTAATAGAAAAATACATATACTTTACCCAAAAAAAATCTCGCTGACTGTGGACTCGCGATGAGTAAGAGTCAGCAGAAATTATACATAACAGGTAGCATGAAAAAAAGCTCCCGATAAATCGTTGATCATGATGAGAGATTGTGACCGTTTTTACTGCCTCTGGCTTGGCACAGAATAAAATGCAGCGTACAGTTTTCTATCCTTGAATTGCCATTTTTTGCGAGATCGGAAGTGGTTTCGTTTCGTAAATAATAATTTCATGATGAATTTTGTGATTAGGATCACAATGGGATTTTTTGACTTGAAACTGTAGCATTTTTAAAGCGTTTGCCTTGGATGCAATTTCATGTGTGGCCACAATAATTTCCAGAAGCCGTAATGATACACATTTATGCGTAAAAAATTGTGGAATTTACAGATGGGAAATACACGTGTATGAATTCATTCAGATGACGTATGTTTCACTAGAATTTTGGTGGACCAGTTGGTAGTCAGCAAAAAATGAGAAGGAGACAGGACAGATGGACACATGAAATCGAAATTTGCATTTTATTAGCTTATACAGTGTTCCTCAGCAGATCATGATCATTTGCTCATGTGGTGAGATGGGATGGAATAATTGGCTGATTGATGATTTTGCTGCAGCTGCTTGCATTTGTAGAAGTGACCATTATATTATAACGTTGATAAATTGATGTTATGCAGTCTCCCAGCGTGTTCAATTTAAAAATTCAAAGGCAGTACATATTGAGATGCTCATCACATCAATTCATTGCAAACTGACTTACTTACCACACCACCAATACTATTAAAGTTTGCAATAAGAAAGTGCTGCTGATCTGAAGCGGTACGAATGAATATGCATAAAAAAATTTCCATTCCATCTCTCATTCGTATCGCCTTGTTTGGTTCATTGGCTCCTTCGTCATCTGAAGCGTCAGAGTCACAAATCATTTAATCTGACTGAACCACACGGAAGGGTCATGCAAAAGTGGAGATAGCCAAAAAGACGCGAGTACGAGTTGATGATCATGTTAGATGTTTCCAGTATGTCTGCATCTTCACCAAAATAGGTATGATGATGCCCTCATTGCCATATGTTTTCAAGGGGGTTAATTGAGCCAATTTATTTCAACGTTTGTAAGTGGTTTTGGTGTGTGTTTTGTTATGAAATAAAATGATCTTAATAGTGATGGCCCCCTTTTTGTGCTACTAACTTGTTGTATGAACATCACTTTTCAAAAAGAAAAGTGCTTCACTTTTACTACTGCTGCTCCTTGTTCTCAAATGTGTTCATCATACATGCATCCCATTTTGTGACGTAGTAGATTCATATTATACTTTTGTTGTAATTTTTCGTCTTGTATGGATGGATAATGGATGGGGCTTCAGTTGTTTCTGAAGCGTAAGTAACAAGATGAGTACATCCTCGTCATTTGCGGAGCAGATCTCGTGGAAAGTAATTTTTTTGAGTGTTGAAAGGCACAAAATTTTACTTTTTTAAAAATTTCATTAGGAACGATGCACCAGATTGCTGAGAGGAAATAAATTGGTGGCTTCTCTGGTGCATCATTGTGGAGAAAACTGGTTTTGTTTACCATGTAATTTTCGTAGAATTATTGGTAACATATTGTACATTGTTGATTGTGATATTAAAAAGGAAAATTTGCTCAAAAGTCCTTGAACTTGTTATTGTTATGCATCCCTGTGAACATCGTAATAACAATCTCACTAATGTTTTCATTTTCGTTGTATTTTATATAGTTTTTTCAAGAGAAATTGACTTGTCAGGATGGGCAGCTTAACTCCACCTTGGGCGGATGAGCTTCGAGCTCGGAACTCAAAGATTGCAAAGAAAATGATGTCTTCGTTGTCAATTGAATCCTACTTTGAGCCGGAGAATCAGGATCAGTCAAATTCAATAAAAAATGGAACTCCTCCAAGTCCTCAGCGATGTCTTTCCGTAACAAGTCCAACTGTCCCGGTAGCAGCAGCAAATGGTGTTAATGGAGGAATTTCAAAGAAGGTTGTTGACCCATCAACGGGCAGGATGGCATCTTCCCAATCACCCACTTCATCAAAACCTTCTGCTTTCTTAAATAACACTCGTCGAGTCAAGCGTCAGCAGCACGGCAGAAATACCGGTAAGCGAATCAGTGGAGCGTTATAACAGACAAGAATCACCAGCAAAAATAATAAAGCGGATACCTTTTTTACAAATGTATATGCATTGCATATATAGCAGCCATCCATTACGATTATTAGCAGCGAACGTGTTCTTTCAATAACGGTTTTTGTTCCTTAAGAAAACTACAGATAATATTTTGTTCTTCTTCTTTTGTATTGCTCGTTTTCATATTTTTCCACAAAAGAAAAAGAAAAGGATCTGGTATTATACTTTTTTTAGGATGTGGATGCATTCCGCTTGCGCCACTAATAATAACGATAGATAATGGCTATCATCGTCATACTCGCTTTAAGTGCATGCATTGTAAGGATATGATGATATTATATTAACAGTTGCAGCCGAAATAGATTAAGGATAGCGTTGTATGCTAGTTGGTAGTGTGGTGTTTATTATTAGTTTTTTGCCCGATCATCAAATAGATTGCATTTATTTTGAGTATTTGCTTTTGCCTTTTTATGGTGGATGTGAATAAAATGGTTGGACGTTATAGCGTAGGACGTAGACTGTAGGCTGCTCTTGTAGTAGTCCCTGAAATTGAATGCAAGTTTTTTACCATTTATGCACTTACATTTCAAGTGTGTGGATGTTTTTCACACAAAGTTGAATCGCAGGTTGGCTGTTGAATTTTTGGATACTTTTTAAGTTTTTTTTGGCTTGGTGCAGGTTTGGGTTTTGTACATTTTTGTGTTCTCTGTGCTCTTTTTTTCATTATGTACATACAAAATAGTGAAGTAGGTCTGGTGCCCGTTTGCTGCTGTGAGCTCTATCTGAAATCCTTTCCTCCTCCTTCTCGCCATCATCATCATTGTAATCATCATTTCAACTATTTTTCTCTCAAGTAATGTATACCTAGTTGAATGTAACGTTTATGAAATGCCTTCCTTACCTGCTGAATATGGCTATGGCTAGGCTAGGCAACATTTTTGTTGGCAGGAGGATCATGATGGTGGATAGTTGGATCCACAACATATTTTTCCTATCAATCCGTCTCTATCGTATTTTTACTGCTTATTGTGTTCCTCATACTTTCGTTATGGTTGGGTCAGGTAGTGGGGAGGAAACTGCATAGTGTTGGCTCTCACTTACCCTACTACTACTACTCTTGTTGTTCTTTTCCTGCTCATCATCATGGTATCGTATCGTCATCAATACATTCATCATCATCATTCTCGCAAAGTGTAACGAGAGTAAAAGAGATTTAGCTCTGGTATGGTGTGCTGCTGTGGTGAGCGTGATATTGAGCATGCAGTTACAATTTTCACAAACTGTCATAGTCTCTTCATCTTTACGATACCTGAGCAGGGAGCCAGTGTAAAAGCCCTTATTCATTTCGTGAACACATTTTTTCGAAGAAGTAGTAATAATAGCCGTGCCACTACTACCAGTAGTCGCTGGGAACTCCTCAGAGAGTAGCGAGACATGCTCAGTTTCATTCATAGGATGTGTGTACGTTAGTTTACGTGATTTTTGTCGGTTTGTTGCCTAAGACCAACCACCACCACTACAACTCATCATTAATATTATACACATACATTTTTCTCTCTCAATGTACAATATTACGGGGAATGTATGTATGTTAGGACAGAAGAAGCAGGAGTTAGTCTTCGTCTAAAAGTCGCTTTTGTGCTACTGTGAATAAGTATAAACCCCTGCGAGAAGAAAAGAAAACCCTTCTTTTTTGTCTCCAATCCTTCCAACAACATTGTCTTTGTCATGCTTCTTTCTCAATACCCCCTTCAAGTATTTGTCCTCACACATCACAATCACTCGTCGTCATCATCATTGTCCCTTGACTATTCTCTTGTTGCATTCCCTTGTTGAGAAAACTCTACAAAAAGTGTGTGTGTGAGTAATATGAGCGAGTGAGCAGCAAGCAGCAGCATAATAATATTATTCTCTCACTGTGCAGAGCTATAGGGATTGGGAAAGGAAACGTTATACTTTTTCATGTATTTATATTATTGCTTACATTTTGTTGGATGTGATGTGAGTTTGTTAGCAGTTTGATTGAAGATGTGCTAGCAAGCAAAAGGAGAGTTGCTTTTGTTGTCGAGTTGCGTTGGCCTATTTCTCTGTTGACTGTGTGTAATTTGTCTTGCCGAAGTGAAAAATATCAGAGTCTTAGGTTTTGCATGCAGAAGTGCAAGGCATCATAATATCATCATGCTTGTATGCACGCTTACGATGTGAAAGAAATCCGTAAAGAGATTCATGACTGTTTTACTTTTTTGTCTTTGAGGGATGAAGCTCAAAGCGTTTACTAGTTGTTGTGGGCGCTATGAAATATAATCCGAAGAGAGGTGTGTGTGATTGTGCATAATATATATGTATATATTTCTCTATTTTTTTGGAAAGCGAGAGAGAGAGAAAAGAGCGAGAAAATTTATGTTGGAGAGTGACAAGTGTGAAATAGTTAGAGTTTTGTTTGGTGAAAAGGAAATTTTTACATGTGATAAATCATACAATATCGTTTGTTCTTGTTTATTATGCTGATAGAAAAATTGAGTCCAATTCGGAATGAAAGAGATTCCATGTTTGATGAGGACACGAGTCAAAGACAATAATAAGAAAAGCTTTGAAATGACGAACGGTGGGGAGGATCTCAGCATATTGGAGTATGGGCCGGGAATCGTCAAGAAATTGAGGTCGAGATACCAAAGCTTGGCCCTCCGTCAATATGCAGCCCGGCCGAGTTTGCGGAGATCTACAAGCCTTGAGAACTGTTGGATGCAGTTTCTGCTGAAGAGTTGGCTGCAACGCTGGAATCCAAAATATCTACAAGTAGTGCGTACAACTACCAAGCGGAAGAAGACATTGACACGGATGAACGGCAGCAGCGAGGTAGAAAGTTGCATAGTTCTCAAGCGATAGAGTCCAGTGATTTTTCAAGAGTCCAGCAGCAACAACAGAATGGCTCGGTTGGGAAAGGAGTGGGTGGCCCACGAGGAAGAACTAGTGGACTGATGCAAGTGCTCGACGTGACCGAATGAGACGTGCTCGTTCTGTGGATGCACTCCATCGTACCAAGCGCGAGGAGGAAATTTTGGAGAAATTTAAACATGGTTAGTTGTATTTTTTAACATGTATCAGTCACCAAAAATTCAAGCTATTCCAGCATATAAAGACAGCAGTCAATGTGAACATTATCCTTGTAGTACCCATACAATGTTTTTCAATAAATTTATCATATAAGAAATTTGCAATTCTTGTTTGATTCATTTTTAGTGGTTTTGCCCAAAGAGGAAATTGTGATTATAGAAGTGTCCAAACCGCAACATGGCTCAGTCAACGGCTCAGCGAATAATGGTTTCAATCATGAAAGCAATGGAACAGGAGTTGGTGGAGAGAAGCGATTTCCAACACGTTTACTCTTAACATCCAACAATTTGCGAAATTCTGCAGCCGTCCTGGATCAACAAACAGCCAATCGGGTGAGAAATCTCATGTCACCCGAACATGAACTGCCACCTCATGACATTGTTCGAGAGACTGCGAGGATATTTGAGAAAAATCAAGAGAACTTGAACAGGCGAATAGGTCAAGCTTTAAGACTGAGCAAATCACATTCCACAAGTAGTGTGGTGAGCTCGACAGGAATCACGAGTCCACCCCTTACACCACCATCTCCCACACCCAGTACTACCAGCACTACTACTTCACAACAAAAACCCGTCACGGCTCAGGGCACAACCACTTCATCATCATCAATGCAACCTCAAGATAAGTCTTTCACAACAAAGACAAGTGGCAAAGTTGAGGCAAACAATGCTACTACTGCGCAAACAAATGGCATGGCCAATGGCCCAGCTCACGGTCAAAGGCAGATTGGAATCATTAAGCCTACGCTGAGTAATAGTGGCAGTGTTATAGTGAACAGTAAGATTACCAATGGAGAGACTCCTTCCAAGGTAGACAGAGTGCGATCTCCTATTTTGTCTCCTATTGGATTTGCTTCATCACAAAAGCCGTTGATTCTAAATTCACTCAAACCTCCGCTCAGTCCCAAGCCGATTTTTACCTCATCTCCAAAAGTTAGCATTCCTGCACCGAAAACAAATCCTAGTGGAATAAAATCACCTATTTTATCACGGGAATCACCTTCCACATCGCCAATTCTAATAATTGAGAAAGGGCCCCGCAGTATTAGTCCTGTTAAAAGTGAGTCCCCCATCCCCATTGTGAGTTCTAGTGCAAATAATGGTGGTGGTGGTGTTGTTGGCGATTCAGGTCGTCGTTCCAAGTCTCCTGTTTATGGCAAATTTTCCGTGTCACCTACTGAAGACAGAAATGATACCTACATGAGATCATTAAGTCCAATCAACGGGAAACTCAGTCCAGTCGAGTCTGTCGAGGGGACAGGGAAAAGACTGGGAGTAGTCAATAATCACACAATTGCTAGAAGTGTTTCCCCTGATGGGCCAGCAACAAATAAATTAGGAGAGGTGAAATCTAAGACTGCTTCCACAACAAATCCAGGATTGCAAAATGGCCAAGTCAGTGAAAAAGCAAAAGAACTAACGAAAGAGCAGGTTCGAAGAACTCCATCTCCAGTCATAACGGAGACCCCTTCAAACAACAATAGAGGTTCACAATCGCAACTGAGAGTTCATCAGAAGCAAAAGTCAAGTCAGGGAGGGAATGGCTCAATGGTGTTCAATTTCACAAGTCGAAAGGAAGTCCCCAACTACATTGAGGACGATGGGTTGCGACGCCGAGGTGATGGGGCACCCTCGGAAGGAGAAGGTGTTTCGACTCTGGATAAAGATGCCGTTGACTCCAAACTCTCTATCCCAGCATTTGAAGGTGGTAATGTGATAATTAACGGAAGGAGCTCAATTCAAAAGAAACCTAAATCCCAGAAGGTAATTGCTAACCTAACATACATATTTGCATTGCGGTTGTAGTAGTAGAACATATTTTAAACCCCCTTGATTGCGATTGCAGCTAAACATATCGTTTAATGAGGATGCTACAACAACATACGAGTACCCATCCGAGTCTTCGTTAATGATTGAGGAAGAGCCAAGCGAAAGCGAGAACACTGGTCCGAAGAAACCCAATGTCGTATCAGGGAGTAAGTTTTAATGATAATACGCTATCATTTGCTTTATTCATTTCCTTCATTTTTTCATTACGTATGTAAAGTAAAACATTTTTTTCTACTTTGTGCTGTTATCAATTTCTCAGTCAGTGTGAGTTTTCTTTGTAGACTGGTTTAAGAATAATATATAGACTGCACCAGTTCTTTTTTCCTTTTTGTGGTTTTATATCGCACAATGGTTTGCCTCATTAGTGCTGCCAAAGTCTGTGTGTGTAGAAATAGGTGCATTGTGCAACCGCACTATCTATACACTGTAAATTTCTTTCTTTCTTTGCTTAGCTCCATGCATCAGAAATGGAATGCTGCCAACAAGTTTTTATTATACTATATCTTGTTAAAAATGAACTTACACCAAATGGATTTGTTTTGGTTTTTACAGGTAGTCTGGGTAGTTACACTCCCAATGGAGTTGGAGCGAATACTTATCAACTTGGATCGTACACAACATTAACATTTGATGGTTCATCTGGTCACAAAAAGTCGAACGGTAAAGCGGAGGATGAAGAAAATGAATTTATAGAGGACTACTTAAAACCTAACACGGAAAGTACTACTTGGAGTAATGAGATGTCAGCAGATATTCTATTTTAAATGGATAATTATGGTGGGGAGAGATACCTTAGTTAGCCTGGTAGCACTTTTTATTAGGCTAGGAAAGAGATAGAGATGCCTTCACAATGAGGCTGCCTTATATAACAAGAGACAATTTGCGCACTTGTGTGTGAGTGGCAAAAAAATATTTAATACTAATGTAGTCAATATTGTTACTTTATATATGAATATTATAAGTAATCAGTGTCACGTCACATGTCACATACTGCCTTGAATGATGTAATTGTAACGTTGAGTGCAGGGCTTATTATCAGTGTGTAATGTTTAGGAAACGAGGGGTTAATATTGGCGCAGTTGTAGTATGATTACCGTGTTGGTAGCAGGTGATTTGCTAGATGTAGCACAAGCCAAGCCTAAATTTAAATTAATTCAAATGAGAAGGAAGAAAAGCAAGTCTTAGAAAGGCAACAACAGTGCCTGTTTTTTCACATCTGTGATTATCCGACCAGGAGAAATGAGTGACATGTAGATTTGATGTAAACTTCCTATTATATAAATATTTTGACAGCCATATACATCTAATATATTATTTGTAACTTGTAAAAAAGTATTGTGATTGTTACATTTCATTCCACTTTTCTATATCATAGTAAATATTCCGAAACTTTTATTGTTTGATATTTATCACGTGTGTGGAAAGTATGAAATAAGTACCTAAGTATTGTAATGTAAATTATTAGGTAAATGCAAAAATTACATTCAATGCCGAATATATTTGTTTGCTGAAAGTTAATCGTATGTCCGTAAAATGTATATATATTAGCTATTCGCAATTTTTTTGCTTTTGTGCTAAATTCTTTTGCATGTCATTGTCATGCACATAAGTATTGTATAATATCTTGAATGTTAACCTCTTGACTTGAATCACTACAAAAATGTAAAACACACGCATCCGCATTTACTTCCAAGGTATTGAAAAAAGAAATTAATAAATAATATTATATAATACTGCAATCGTAAATACTTTGTCCAACTATTGTGTAATGATAGGACCGGAAGTTGTAAAAAAAAACTTGAACAGTAATATAAAAAATTACTATATCTTGTTAAGGTTATCACGAGATAAGTAAACTCACGAAACTTACTGTCTTTAAATAAATAGACTGTCATTTCGTTGTATGGAAAATCAGTGGTTCATTTCATGGTTCTTTCCTTTCTTGCCACAACCCGAATCGAAGCATCCTAACTAAACAATGAACTTGACGGTGAACTGCTGAAAAATATAGCATTGTCATCATGAGGAACTCCTCCTTTTTTAGTCACGGGACGTAAATAATAAAAATGCTATTGTTTTCAGAGGTAATCATCCTTAATTAAACTTTAATGAAATAAATCAGGTAGTGTAGTAGAAGAAAGTATAAATATAAAATCGTTCACAATAGGCGTAGCTTACATTATATATTATTAGGTTAACGTTGTTGAGTTTGTTGAAGTGTCACTTGAAAGTGGAGGAGTAGTATTCCTCTTCAAGATCATAGAGATCAGCAGCCATGTCATCCCTTAATGTCATTAACTTTCGGTCACACTCCAGTTGCTTCTGCTTGAACAAATGACTGTTCTGCAGAATGGCATCGTTCACTGAAGGGAAGTCATTGAGGATGAGATACTGTTTGATATCAGCAACTAGCTTCATAAGCGCTTCGCCTGCACGCACCTGAGAGCAGCAAAAACACAAAAATATATACATAACTTTTTCATGTACACAAATGACATGACACAGTAGCACTAACTCAACAATCAGTCCACCCACGCTCATGTTTACACAAAAGTCAACCAAAATTATATAAAGTACATGAGCCTCTGCGTCTTGAATTTACATTTTTACATACATACT
>LJIJ01000310.1:0-144759 GCA_001718145.1 Orchesella cincta | reverse complement strand
AAACCAAAATAATATACACGTAAAGATAACGTCCCCACCAACAGGCAGAATGGTAGTACCTCCAAATTTCAAGCGGACTTCGTCAATTGAATTCGCGAATTGGCGATAGCTCCAGTAACGGGTGAGTTTTAAGGAACACTTGACCAAATTTTCCGGGAATGCGATAAGGGTTATAATTAAACTTGGAGCATGTCATACATGCCATGTACACAGCAGTAAAATTAAGGTTTAAGCAAATAATTTTAGAATTGTCACAGCAGGAGCCTGAGATATCGGCATCCTGGCTTTCATTCTTTTCGAAGTCAACGGGTATGAGATGTAGTCGTGTACTGGTGGTCTTGCGGAATAGAGGCCCAAGTCCTCCTTCTTCATAGCATTATCTGGATGGTGAAAGCTATACAGCTTGTAATGATGCTGAGGATCGACGGTTGGCAGTTGTACAATGCACACTGTTTTGAATTTTTGGGATATGAAAACCTTTCGATATATTGGAGCAAGGTCTTCAAAATCACTTTTGTTCCATTTGATAACGATTTCTGACTGGTTGGCGATAGTGTAGCCATCCGGGAACTGATGTTTGAATTGCTGCACAAAAATTGTCGTTCTGCATCGGATAATGAAGCTATCGTGCGCATATCGAGCCATGCCTTCGGCGTTCGAGAGAAATGTATTGTGCAACTGATAAAAAAAATGTCAAAAATTTGCCAATATTTTTAAACAGATCTTGATCAATGCTTTCACTAGAAAGTTCATCATGGACTGATTTGTTTTTTACTTTGTTATGTATTAAAATAAATAACAATAGCGTCCAGTAAAACAATTAGGATTTTTTTTAAATTCAACAGGTTTTCTAGAAAAAAGTAGTAAATTTTCATTGACATCATTTTAAATTACTTTTTGCCTATTGGAACCGAAATTGTAAATACGACGTGCAAAGATGGTAATATGCCAATATTAACGATCGTATGCAGAATGTCATTTAATTGTGTCAACATCCAGTGAATCAATTCACCCTGACATAAACCTTGACACACATACCCAGTTTTCTTTAGTTACAGTCAAACTTCTGTTAACTACAAAACCACTACAAGTAATCACTTAAGAACAAATTGAAACATTTCTAAAACAAAAGCTTAGTCCCAATACTTGAATTAATATTTAATACTTGGCCTACTATGAGAGAGAAAACATCGTCATCTGAAAATCACGCACGTCAAGCACGTGCATTCCCCGACAAACTGATGTTCTGGAAAAAGGGAAGCCGATTTGGAGGGTTGAAAGTGCTGCTACGTTGCACTTTATTTTTAAAAAAATTATTGTAATAATTGTATGCATTATACTGCGTAATTGTGAAAAACTAGTTTCATGTATTACGAGTGAAGAACATTTAGATTGCTTCATTTTAATTAAAAATTGTATGTAAATTTTTACACGTATTTCATTCACACATACAATGTTTTTTTATTTTATCATTCAAAAGAAAATAATGCAAATTACTACTAACACTGATCACTAGATGGCAGAACCAGAGCATATCAGAAAATCAAAGACACTCGTTGTGAACCCGAATTTGGGCCCAGTTTCACGATTTTTGGTTGATTTTCCCATTACATAAAAGCAAAAAAGAGGCGTTTGGAAACAGCTGCCTCACGTTGGACCAGATGGTTCTGGGGTGCATTTCAGTGATCTACGTGGAGATTTACTTCCACGAGCGAGCTGCTTGCCTATGAAAAATATCGTTAGGATGAGGAAAACAGCCTGCAAAAATTATTGCATGTATGAGTGTTAGTTACCATTATATTAAAGTCATTATTTGTTTTTTGTACCTATGGGAGTTGCAATAAATTCTGATTCTCTTAACTTGTGTGTCTACTGATCTTTACTTCACAATATTTAACTTTGCCCCATGCCAACAAATAAACGATAAATTCTACAGCTTTCCAAGTTTCTTTGCTGTTTCTCAACTCAACAAAAGAAATAATAATGCCCATAATATCATAATATCAAGACAAAATAAAGTGCCCCTGGAAAGGCCACAAACTAGTTGGATTTTTCCGTTATCTGCAACAACTTGTTATTTGTCTGAAAGAAATGGCTGAAAAGACTAACATTGCTATTCTGACCGGAATGTCGTCACCCCAAACCCTGAAAGAGTCTGAACTCTGTGTAGTAACGGCGTTTTGTTAGCTCTTACTCCAGATTCAACAAATTTCCCCAAAATGGAGCGAAGGAATGTGTTGTGCAAAGCCTAGAAAATTGGAGATGCCAAAGCCTCAAAAAAATTTTTGAAAAAAGGTCTCTTTTTTGGGTTGAAAACGGCGCGCAATTTATTTCGTCCTGGAAGTGGCAAGTTCCACTTTTTCTCACAGCCCTTTCGCAGAGGACACCAAACTGCTCAAATATTTATTCCTCAATATGACGCGTACCTTGAACAGCGCTGAAACCAATCTCCCCAATCTACAAAGTTTGTGAAAACAACGTGGTATTGATACAGCGATCCACTGTATGACTTTGGCCGTCGCGGCTACGTGTAATTTGCAAGTAGAATCTACTCGTAAAAAACCACCATCGGGGTGCTGAATATATGCTGTCTATATAAGTAACGGTGGATTCAACGTAGATTAACCGTTTAATTTGTAATCAGAAAGCTTGCATCACGTGTCATATTAGCGGTGGTGTTTAATTGTCATAATTTGTGCGGTTGTATGGTAAATGCAATGATAAATAAATGTTAATGGTGAATTTCAGAATCATAATTGGGTAACACAAATAAGCACATCACAAAACTACGCTTTAATTTCAATAAGAAGGGATGTTGTGGTTTGCACTCAACAGGGCTAAGGAAAAGTGAAGATAATTCGAATACGTAATTAACTGGATTCGACTCATCATCAAAACTTCTTCATCAAAACTTAGCACAGAAACAATCTGATATTAATGACCGCCTAATTTAACTATTTTACTGATCCATACACTCCGAAACAATCCCATTGAAACCTGAAAGAAAACACTAAATTGACAAATATTCTCTCACTGCTCTTTCCGGTTTCAATATTACTACGCTGCTAAACTAACTGTTTAATATTGACTTCCCAAAAATCCTAGGAATTAAAAGGGACTGAGTCCGAATCCAATACTCACTTATCAAACACCCAAACACAAATGAGCAATAATGAAGTGGGCATGCAAGTCAACTGACTGAAGTAAAACAGCAGAAGTTGTGTGTAAGTACCAACCGCCAAAATAGGCATGAGTTTGTCTACCTGAATTCCACGTCATTTCCACCAATAATGCCACTTTAATACATGGTCAACTTCAGTCACGTCAAATCAACGCCAATTCCACGCCACTGAAAATATAGTGGTTTTCAGTTTGTAAGGCTACTTGTAGACAACGTAGAAGCAACGTTGGTAAATGCTACCATCTCAAGTGTGAAAATGAACGGTTACTTCTACGTGGTATTTTAGTAAATCTTTCCACTGTGGCCTTGCAACCATTTATTGAGGTGGTTTCTACGAACGCTTGTAGATTTGGGTCTGATTTGTCTGTACTCTTGGAATATCATGCGTAATAAAATCTGATATATTTTCCATTGAATGCGGTTTGAAGAGTTTGGTACAGCTTAAACTTGACATACACGATGATTTTGTAATAAACCGTTAGGTAAAACATTGCATCGTGTGCGAGTAATCTCTCTCGCTTTAAACTTTTCTTCACTTGGCTGAAAATTTGCAAGCAATAGCCACAACTCAGCACAAATATGGCTTGGCACCAAGAGCCCAAACTTTTCATAATCTAACAGTCCTCTATACATTTTGGGTAGTCTCTTCAGCTCATTGTCAGTAGCCATCATAGAGTAGAGGGAAGAGTTGTAAAAGTTTCGCAGCAAAATTGCAAGAAAAATCCATAAAACAACCATAAATCGCGTCCAAATTTGGATCTTCCCAAAATACATTCCATTATCTTGTTCCAAAAAAAAGAGTAGAATATTGCAAAATAAGATTCCAACACATTGATTACTCGTTTTTCCAAACCACTGAAGCATATATAACAGCAATGGCCTACAATAGTGCAAACCCAGACATTCGTTTCAAAAGGTTGTTAAAAAATGCAGAGAGATGAGTATCAAATGAGTTGGAATCTTATTTTGGCAATATTCTACTCTTTTTGGAACAAGGATAATGAATGTATTTGGGAAAGATCCAAATTTGGACGCGATTTATGGTTGTTTATGGATTTTTCTTGCAATTTTGCTGCGAAACTTTTACAACTCTTCCCTCTACTCTATGATGGCTACTGACAATGAGCTGAAAGACTACCCAAAATGTATAGAGGAGCTTTTAGATTATGAAAAGTTTGCGGGCTCTTGGTGCCAAGCCATATTTGTGCTGAGTTGTGGCTATTGCTTGCAAATTTTCAGCCAAGTGAAGAAAATTTAAGCGAGAGAATTACTCCACACGATGCAATGTTTTACCTAAGGTTTATTACAAAATCATCGTGTATGTCAAGTTTAAGCTGTACCAAAACTCTTCAAACCGCATTCAATGGAAAATATATCAGATTTTATTACCATGAATATTCCAAGAGTACAGACAAATCAGACCCAATCTACAAGCGTTCGTAGAAACCACCTCAATAAATGGTTGAAAGGCCCACAGTGGAAAGATTTACTAAAATACCACGTAGAAGTAACCGTTCATTTTCAACACTTGAGATGGTAGCGTTTACCAACGTTGCTTCTACGTTGTCTACAAGTAGCCCTTACAAACTGAAAACCACTATATTTTCAGTGCGTGGAATTTGGCGTTGATTTTGACGTGACTGAAGTTGACCATGTATTAAAGTGGCATTATTTGGTGGAAATGACGTGGAATTCAGGTAGACAAACTCATGCCTATTTTTGGCGGTTGGTACTTACAACACAACTTCTGCTGTTTACTTCAGTCAGTTGACTTGCATGCCCACTTCATTATTGCTCATTTGTGTTTGGGTGTTTGATAGGTGAGTATTGGATTCGGACTCAGTCTTTTAATTCTAGGATTTTTGGGAAGTCAATATTTAAACAGTTAGTTAGCAGCGTAATAATATTGAAACCGGAAAGAGCAGTGAGAATATTTGTCAATTTTAGTGTTTTTCTTCAGGTTTCAATGGGATTGTTTCGGAGTGTATGGATCAGTAAAATAGTTAAATTAGCGGTCATTATATCAGATTGTTTAATGTGCTAAGTTTTGATGAAGTTTTGATGATGAGTCGAATACCAGTTAATTACGTATTCGAATTATCTTCACTTTTCCTTACCACTGTTGAGTGCAAACCCACAACACATCCCTTCTTATTGAAATTAAACGTAGTTTTGTGATGTGCTTATTTGTGTTACCCAATTATGATTCTGAAATTCACCATTAACATTTATTTATCATTGCCATTTACCATACAACCCGCACACAAATTATGACAATTAAAACCACCGCTAATATGCCACGTGCATGCAAGCTTTCTGATTTACAAAATTAACGTTAAATCTACGTTGAATCCACCGTTACTTCCACGCATGAGACACCATATATTCAGCACCCCGATGGTGGTTTTTACGTAGATTCTACTTGCAAATTACACGTAGCCGCGACGGCCAAAGTCATCAGTGGATCGACTGTATTCAATACCACGTTGTTTTCAACAAACTTTGTAGATTGGGGAGATTGGTTTCAGCGCTGTTCAAGGTACGCGTCATATTGAGGAATAAATATTGAGCAGTTTGGTGTCCTCTGCGAAAGGAGCTGTGAGAAAAAGTGGAACTTGCCACTTCCAGGACGAAATAAATTGCGCCGTTTCAACCCAAAAAGAACCTTTTTTCAAAATTTTTGAGCTTTGGCATCTCCAATTTTCTAGCTTTGCAAACACATTCCTTCGCTCCATTTTTGGGGAAATTTGTTGAATCTGGATTGTACGAGCTAACAACAACCCGTTATAGAAAACAAGAAGTACTTCAGACTCTTTCAGGGTTTGGGTGACGACATTCGCTTCAGAATAGGCAATGGTAGTCTTTTCAGCCATTTCTTTCAGACAAATAACAAGATTGTTGCAGATAACGAAGAAAATCCAACTAAGTTTGTGGCTTTCCAGGGCCTTTTATTTTGTCTTGTATTTGATAAATGGGGCATTAATTATTCTTATGTTTGAGTTGAGAAAACAGAAGAAACTTGGAAAGCTGTAGAAATTTATCGTTTATTTGTTGGACATGGGGCAAAGTTAAATATTGTGAAGTAAAGATCAGTAGACAAACAAGTTAGAGAATCAGATTTATTGCAACTCCATAGGTACAAAACAAATAATGACTTTAATATAATGGTAACTAACACCTCATACATGCAATAATTTAAAATTGCTGTTTTCCTCATCCTAACGATATTTTTCATAGGCAAGCAGCTCGCTCGTGAAGTAAATCTCCACCGTAGATCACTGAAATGACCCAGCTCCACCATCTGTCCAACGTGAGCAGCTGTTTCCAAACGCCTCTTTTTTGCTTTTTATGTAATGGGAAAATCAACCAAAAATCGTGAAACTGGGCCCAATTCGGGGTTCACAACGAGTGTGTCTTTGATTTTCATGATATGCTTGGTCTGCATCTAGTGATCAAGTGTTAGTAGTAATTTGCATTATTTTCTTTTGAATGATAAAATAAAAAACATTGTATGTGTGAATGAAAATACGTGTAAAAATTTACATACAATTTTTAATTAAAATGATGAAGCAATCTAAATGTTCTTCACTCGTAATACATGAAACTAGTTTATCACAAATTACCAGTATAAAATGCATACAATTATTACAATAATTTTTTTAAAAATAAAGTGCAACGTAGCAGCACTTTCAACCTCCAAATCGGCTTCCCTTTTTCCAGAACATCAGTTGTCGGGAATGCACGTGCTTGACGTGCTGCTATTTTCAGATGACGATGTTTTCTCTCTCATAGTAGGCCAAGTATTAAATATTAATTCAAGTATTGGGACTTAAGCTTTTTGTTTTAGAAATGTTTCCAATTTAAACGGTTCTTAAGTGATTACTTGTAGTGGTTTTTTGTAGTTAAGCAGTAGTTGGAGCTGTAACTAAAGAGAAACTGGGTATGTGTGTCAAGGTTTATGTCAGTGTGAATTGATTCACTGGGTGTTGACACAATTAATAGACATTCTGCATATGATCGTTAATTTGGCATATTACAATCTTTGCCACGTCGTATTTACAATTTCAGTTCCAATGCGACTAAAAGTAATGCAAAATGAAGTCAAACAAATCTTGTTACTTCTATCTAGAAAAACTGTTAAATTTAAAAATTTCTATTGTTTACCAGACGCTATTGATATTTCTTTTATTACACCAGGAAGTAAAAGCAAATCAATTCTATGATGGAATTTCAAGTGAAAGCATTGATCAGGATCCGTTTCAGCGATATTGGCAAATCTTTGATATTTTTATCGGTTGCACAATACATTTCTCACGAACCCCAAAGGCATGGCTCGATATGCACGATAGCTTTATTGTCCGATGCAGGACGACAGATTTTTGCGCAGCAATTCAAACATCAGCTCCCGAAGGCTACACTATCGCCAACCAGTCAGAATTGTTATCAAAATGGAACAAAACTGATTTTGAAGACCTTGCCCCAATATATCGAAAGGTTTTCATATCCCAAAAATTCCAAACGGTGTGCATTGTACAACTGCCAACCGTCGATCCTCAGCATCATTACAAGCTGTATAGCTTTCACCATCCAGATAATGCCATGAAGAAGGAGGACTTGGGCCTCTATTCCGCAAGACCACCAGTACACGACTATATCATAATACCCGTTGACTTCGAAAAAAATGAAAGCCAGTATGCCGATATCTCAGGTCCTGCTGTAACAACTTCTAAAATTATTTGCTTAAACCTTAATTTTACTGCTGTGTACATGGCATGTATGACATGCTCCAAGTTTAATTATAACCCTTATCGCATTCCCGGAAAATTTGGTCAAGTGTTCCTTAAAACTCACCCCTTACTGGAGCTATCGCCCATTCCGAATTCAATTGACGAAGTCCTGGATATTTGGAGGTATTACCATTCTAACCAAAATAATATACACGTAAAGATAACGTACTCCACCAAAGCATTTCATTTGTACTACGACTCAGCTTGCATCAAAATTTCGGAATGGGAGAAAGAGCTTATAATTGGGAAAATGGAGGCGTGTGTGAAAAATATAATATATAACTTTTTTAACTTTTCTGGAGATGTAAACCGAGATGTCGAGCATTCGTTGTTTTACAAGTCAACTTTATTCAGGGAGCAGGGAGTCATGATTATAGTTTCGAGTGCTGGATTTCGAACCAATGGAATCAGGTATGCCGTTTTTGTAAAAGAGAGTACTAATCACGCTGGAAACGACATTTTGGTTCTCCTTAGCCCTTTTGCCATGTTGGACTGGGTTATCATAGTTTTCAGTTTCGGGCTAATAGTTACTACCCTAAAATTAACAGGATTTGAGAAAGATGCGTGTTTTTGGTCCGTTAGTACATTGATCGAACAGGGTTCTTTGAGAGAGAACTACGCAACATGGAAAAATAAGCATTTGATAATTTCCTGGTTATTAACATCTCTACTTATTCGAAATTTGTACACGTCAGATTTATATTCCTATTTGACAAAAAAACCAGGCGCAGAAAATTTACCAAAATCATTCAATGAGCTCATCTTAAACAACTCAATGCCTGTTTTGGCTGTAGCATCTACCCGATAGTACATTAAAGATGTCGTCGAGATCTCGGTTAACCCGGAAAACATCCGTTTCTTACGTAAAATATACCACAGCCTTAATCGGAGCATGTTTTCTCTTCCGTTGTCATCTGAAGCAGACGATGTCATTGATTTATTGACAGAAGGAAAACAAACTAGGCTTACGAAAGGCATGATCTCCACAAATGGAGATGAACAAGTGGATGCGCATAATTGGAAAAGGTTTGCTATAATTTATCCAACAATAATTACTCGTGGTAATCTTCAATTTCTTAAGCCGATTGTTCCCATTCTCACTGATGCATCAATGTACAACAATTACGAGCAAACAGTTCTATGTACGCCATTGATATGGCTATGGAGAAATAGGAATTTCTTTTCAAACACAGTTGATCAGTCAGTTGCTGCAATTGATGAATCTGGTATACTTAACTATCACAACATGGAGCGTACAGTTTTGTTTCTGAAGAGACGCCTTAAAGAATTCAAAAGCCTTACTGGACACCTGGACGCTCGAAGCATGCATGACTTTTCAAGTAAAGTATCATCATCTGGGTTAAGACTTGGCAATGACGGGAAGTCGGAAACCCAAGAACAACCCAGGGGTGTCCAAACGGGAGATTTCACAGTGGCTTGGTATATTTATGGGTATATGACAGCAATAGCCAATATATTATTCGGAGTCGAATGTATGTTTAGAATTGTAAAATTGATCGGTAGCTATTCCGCATTCAATTGATCTGATACGATGCATCGAATCAGAATCGTATCGTTTAGCACAATACCATCGTGATGGTATTGTGCTAATCAAAAACCCCAAAACACGATACTATTTTTCGTTGATTGACTTAGAATGTTATGATGAATTTGGCGTTAAGTTTCATGTCGATGACACCATATCTGATGTGTTTTATTTATAATTATTGTAATAATTTAATACTGTAATTATTAAAATACACATTTAACAATGTTAAATCATATCCTAAGTATACACCACAAAAACAACTGAAAAATGATAGTAGAAATACTGAATGCACATAGTTACATAAATTTTTATATATAAATATCTATCTCTCGCCAAGTGTTTTTCCCAAAACGATTTCTGGCTCACTCAGTCCTAAACTTATTTACGCCCCAATTAAACCCCGTTTAAATGTGAACGTAAATGCTAAACAATGCGTTTAGGCACTTAACATTAATGGTAACTAGCACATGAGGACTTCAGCACTGGGTACGACAGATTGTACTTAAATGACTACTAGCACTTAATGTTAGTAATACTAGTTACATTAATTTAATATAATAGCACGTAATTTAAACCATACCATTTCCTAAAAGTAACTTTATTTTGAAAGTAGATGTCAGAATTGTTATATGTAATTAAACTGCGTTTTTAGCGCATGTCATCTTGATATACATAGAGGAAAACATAAAAGGTATGGTGCATTTTGGCTATCGTGACACAAGCGTGAAAGGGTGGATGGCGGTCTAAAAACATATGATTTTAGCGTGACCATTGAAGTGGACGAGACTTGAGAGGACTGGAGGCTAGTAGTATGAGTTTTAAGTATGAATTCTGTCGTTTAACTATTTGTTTAAAAATGTTATTCCACAAACGTGCTACTTAAACTTAACTTATGTATGAGTGTCTACAATAAAGAAACACCAACAATGACACTACAGACCAATTCATTGACATCTCTACATCTTCTTCCTAAATTTCATTGTGGCAGCCAGCAATCAGCTGAATGACTATGCGATAAGAAGGAAGTTCTAGATTATGAAATCTTGGTGGCAAGCCAGGTTTGTGCCTAATTGGGGCTTGGGGCTATTAATTACAGGTTTCAACCGAGTGAAGAAACTTAAAGCTGTAGGATTTCTCTACACAGAATGCGATGTTCTATTCACGGTGTCTTAAAAAATCATTATGCGTGCCAAGTGCCAAGCTTAAGTTATAGTAAAACTTTCCAAACCATAGCATTTATGAAATAGAAATCAGAATTTCTTTCTGTAAAATGGCAAGTTTGATTTAGATAACGAAGAAAAACCGGCCAAGTTTGTGGCTTTCCAACGCAGTTTTATTTTGTGTTGTATTATGATAAATGGGGCATTAATTATTTTGGAGTTAAGAAAACACAGGCTCATATTTATTAAAACATCCACGGAAAATGCCCAACGAATACATAACTTTAATTTAAGGTAACAACTTATATTAAAAATTAGTTTTGTTCCCATCCGTACCATATTTTCCATAAGCAGCTCGCTCATAGTAGTAACTCTTCACGACTCCACTCTCGTCCACAATCTTGAGCAATATCTGGTCCAAGTTGGGCAGCAGTTCCCACACGTTTGACTCATACAAGCGATTATGGAAACGGAAAAAGTTGATGGCACATTCCTCCTGTTTTTCGATCCGATTTGCTTTTTGTTCATCATTAAGTTTTCTTCCAATAAAAGTAAGCTTTCGGAGGGACTTGAGAGTCGAAATGAAGTCAATATTTCCAACACGACGTTAACCCCAATATCAATAGTCAGCTCCTCGAGCATTGGCAAATTAAGCCGATTCCGAACCTCAACCTGAATGACGCTCTTGCTTTGCAAGGTCAACCTCAACCTGGTAATTGGTAGCTCCACCTTGCTTTCCAGAATGGAGAAGATCAATCCAAAATCACGAAACTTGGAACAATTGGGAAGCACCAAGAAAACGCCACGAAGAGCAGGCTTGGTATTCAACATCATTCGTCCAAACTGCAACATCGCTTCTTCAGACTGAACAGTTGCAGATACATCTTCCAAATTGGGACGCTTCGTATTAAAGAAGCCGTCACGGGAGTGCCAATTAGGTCCAATGTCCAACTCCAGCTTTTTGACGAGCTTGTACTGGTCCAGTAACCAGGAAAGGATGCGAGAGTACGGTTTGTCCATCGTTATTTTCAAGATTTGGAGGTTAGGAAGTTCAGGTAGCCAACTGATACGAGGCAGGTTGCCGACATGGAGTTCAAAGCTCAATTTAAGCACCTTCAAATGCAGCATCCGATGTAATACAAGGGTAAACCCTAGGCCAGAATTGCGGATGTCACAATACCAAATGTTTGGACCAACGAGAGCTAAAAGTTCCCAAGCCGTGAGGAAATATTGTAACCGATCCAACTCAGGAACGGAGAAGATGATACGGCGCCCAATCAAAAAGGGGTTGGATTCAAGACTTCGAGGTGGAAGAAGTTGGAGGAAAGTGATGCACTGACGAAGGTCTTCCACGGTGCTAAAAGTGTAAGCTGGCTGAAGAGGCGAGAAACAATCATACAGGTTGGATGGAGAGTTGTAGATGTTGGTGACTCGAGAGCAGTTATCATGATCGAGGTGGGAGTGGCAAGGGTGGTTCTCCAGAAATGAATCCACTTCAGCTTTCCAAGAGCGACACACTTGGCGCAAGGGAAGGAGGCAGTTGAAGAGCTCCTCAGGTGCGAAAACTCCGTTTTCAATGAGAACCGGAAATGCCTAAGAAAAAATTGTGTTTTAAATGTTTTGCGGGCTAATTTGTTAGACAGACATGTTTTAAAGGGTTCAAATACCTGTTCAAAGAGAAACTGGGCGCTTTTCGGCTTCAGTTCGTTCCGAAAGACTGGTGAAGCGTTGGAACAGCTGGCCAAGTCCTTGGGAGATGTGAGGTTGTCAAATATCAGGCACCACAACTGTTAGAGGGAATATGTCAGCATTTTTAATGAAATGGTCAATCTTCAAATATATTAAGAACGATTCATCAGCCGGAAGTACAAAACTTAATGAATAACCTCCAACGGAAGAATTTCAAAGGGAACTTTTCACCATTTGCGACCATCTTTGTCAACTGGATCTTAATCTCAGGGTCTGCCTCCCTTCTCCACAAGATGAGGTTGATGACAACGTCGAGTTATCCATAATCGACTCTTTGTAGCTTAAAGATTCTAAATATTATACCATACAAACCTCCGCTAAATTAAAATGCACTAAATTATTGGAACGCAAGTCGACTTATCAAGGGCTTCCAGTTTTTGTGAATTTCGTGAAAATTGACGACCGGCTAACGACAACAACATCGTGTTGAAACGAAACGAAGCTACTCTGCTTTACACTAACATTATTTCCGTAATTCATTCCCGCTTTTTCCCATTCAAACGATGCAGTATCACCTCTCCCCAAATGTGAATGGGGGCAGAAAAACGCAATTTACTGAGCAGACTATTTACAATTATGAAAACATCGATCAAATAAAAAGTTAGTGATTAATTTTATTTATTTCAGATTATGACCCGATGAATACCATTCAATACAGAACACGAGAACTAAATCAATACAAAATGCTTTTTAGATGAAAATACAATTTAATTTTCTGCAAACAAGTTATCATAAGCAGCTCGGTCATAGTAGAACGTCTTCCAGACTCCATCCTCCTCCACATTCTTGAGCAACACCTGGTCCAAACTGGGTAGTAGTTTCCACACGTTTGATTCATACATCCGATTCTCGAATCCAAGAAAGTTGACAGTATCTTCAGCTAGTTGGACTTCCTCCTCCCCATTGGGTTTCCTCCGTATAAGCGTAATCTTCTTGAGAGATTTGAGGGGCAAAATGAAGTCGATATTTCCAAACACGACGTTTTCCCCGGTGTCAATTGTCAGCTCCTCCAGTTTTGCTAGTTGAAGCGGATTCCTGATCTGAACCAGAGCTGCTGGACGACTTTTCAAGATCAACTTCAAGCTTGTTATTGGCCCCTCCGTCTTGTTTTGAAGAATGGAGAAAATCAATCCAAAATCCTGGAACCAATCACAATTTGGAAGCACAAGGGAGAGACTTTGAAGGTTTGGCATATTATTCAAGATGATTCTTCCAAGTCGCAACATCTCCTCTTCAGAGTGAACGTTGACACACAATTCTTCCAAGTTCGGGAACCGAATTCGCTCCAGCCTTTCATTTGCTGTAATAAACGCAAACATCTCTGTACTCGAATTTGGAATGTCTAACTCCAGCTTCTTGACGTGCTTGTATTGATCTAGCAACTGGAGAACCACTAGTGGGGAATAGTTGTCCATTTTCAGTTTAAAGACTTGAAGACCACGCAGTTCTGGTAGAAGACCGACTCCAGGGGTAAAAATATTAAGGGATTCGTACCACAGTTTGAGGACTTTCAAATTGGGCATCTTGAATGGAATATTTGTGTGGTAATCAACTTTGCGAAATTGACAGTACCAAAGTTCTTCTCCAATTATGTCTAAAAGTTGCTCAGCTTGGGTTCTAAAATCATGCCAATCATCGATTCCCTCCATGGTTCTGATGTCGATATCACAGTGCAAGTCAATGCTCCTCCCAAGGAAAAAAGAGCCAGATGTGGCAATCCTGGGTGGGAGTCTTTGGAGGAAGTTTGTGCACTGGCGCAGTTTAGCCGTTGAAGAAAACCGGTAGGAGGGGCTCAACTCGAAGCAATCAACGAGGGTGGCTGGAGAGTTAGAGATGTTGGTGGCTCTTGCGCAGTTATCATGATTGAGGTGGGAATGACAAGGGTGGTTCTCCAGAAATGAATCCACTTCAGATTTCCAAGAGCGACAGACTTGGCGCAAGGGAAGGAGACAGTTGAAGAGCTCCCCAGGTGCGAAAACTCCGTTTTTAATGAGAACCGGAAATACCTAAGAAAAAAGGGTATTTAAAATGTTTTGCTGGTTAAATGGTTAAACAGACATGCTTTAAAGGGTTCAAATACCTGTTCAAAGAGAAACTGGGCACTTTTCGGCTTCAGTTCGTTGCGAAAGACTGGTGAAGCATTGGAACAGCTGGCCAAGTCCTTGGGAGATGTCAGGTTGTCAAATATCAGGCACCACACCTGTTGGAGAGAATATGTCAGCCTTTTTAAAGATATGACCAATGTTCAAATATATTCACAGTTATTTATCATTACTAATAACTGGACGCTCAAAAGCAAATGACTAACCTCCAACGGAAGAATTTCCAATGGGAATTTTCCATCGTCCGTCTGTTCCGCTGCAACTTGATTCACTGGATATCATTTCCACACTGAGACGTCTACCTCCAATTTCCCAAATGATGACGGTGTCAAGTTATCCATAATCGGCTTTGTTGTACGTTAATTTACTTGAAAATATTATACTCTAGAAACCTCCGTACTTTAAAACGCGAACACAAACAAATAACATGAGTTTCCAGTTTTATTCCGTGATGATTGACGCGCCGCCTTTTTCCCATTTAAACAATGTAGTCTCACTTACCCCAAATTTCAATGGGATTCCTTTAGAAACCATTGAACTTGTGTCCCAATTCATAAACACATCTGCACTTGTTTAATATATAAAAAATCTCTTTAAATCTTAAATCAAAGAAATTTCCATATCTATTCATTTAAACAGCGTTCCAGAAGAAACAGCATGTGTTGTAATTTTTTTCTTACTCATTAGCATTCACAAAATGAATTCAATTGTAATAGGATTAATGAACTTATAAAATAATTCATCAAACTTCTACTGCAAAAATCACTTGCGGGAAAATCCTTTATCGGGCAAGATAAGCGCCTGTCCTTCCTAAACCATTTCCAACGCTCAAAAAAAAGTATGTGAGAATTAAAACGGTCAAACGTAAAATTTGCGTCAAGTATAAAGCTTACCCTAGCCGTCCCCGGTAAAGTGTAGCTTCCTTAGTATTACGGTTGTGGATGGAAGGGTTTCACGTAATCGAATTTAAGTCAGCTTCTCAGCTCTCTCCGCTATCCTCTTTCCTACCCAAGGTGGACCAACTCGGAAACCAGCGTCCAAGACTATTTGCCAAAGAGAAATCGTTAGAACTCCATAAAAAGAAGCTGAGTTATACTTCAATTTTTGTGTGAGTAATACATTTCAAGTCATCCAATACTCGGTCTCTGATAGAAGCTGACTCGTCGAGCAACACCCAAAATTCCATCCTCATCAATTTCAAAACGGGTCCAAGTTAAATGCTCGAAGCTGTGGGCACATGCCGGCAACGCTGAAATGAAGCCTTCTCTTTCCAATCCAAGACGGAGTTTCTTCAAGTTTGGCATCATTTTCCCCAAATGCCACACCCTGCCCGACCATGCACACAGCTCATTTCCAACGACAAACTCCTGCATTTCGATCAGCCACACAAGTCTGACTCCTCTCAAGAAAGTGGATTGGAGCGAACAACATGATAAACCGTTTCTGATCAGGACAGCATGCACGGAACCCAGTACACCTTGTCCTTGACTCCATCCATCCAAAAATCACACATATAATGAAGGACGGACTGTCTCATCACTTCAATTCCACTCAGCGCACTTTTAGACCCTGAGCGTTGAGAGGTTTTGGACGGAAATGTAGGTTTTCAAACTATTTGGCGATGAGGCGAAGCTCTTCAGCGAATTTAAATCGACTCCGTAACGCGAAATGATCGTATTGAGCTGCAGTATTCTACATAATGACAGCGTTCCAACTTTACAAGCAGGAGTTTCCTCAGTGAGTAAGGATACAACTTCCAATATTCGCCTGAAGACATCACCGACGGAAACCAACATCCACGTGCGACTGAGCTTAGTAGCAAGTCTGAGATCACGAGAAGTAGCGAAAACCTCAGTCCGGAACGCTGCAGAAGTAGGCAGATTATGAATGGCCAGAAGGTCAAGCACCTCAGGCTTGTCCAAACACGCTCGATTACATCTCTCCCGGTCATGGGGAATTAAGCTTTGAGGAAAGTATTCCAATTCTTTACCCGAAGGATCCCAAGCGGCTGCCACTGTAGAAAACTCCCGAAGTTTCAAACGTCTGAATAAAAGCAGCTTACAAATAGAAGATAGCTTGCATTCTATATGTACATTTAAATATTCATCCTTTAAGTTTAGAGACATCTAGCCAAGAAGTTAGAGCCACGCGCCTTACTGGGAACTCAAATCTTCTTGTTTCCAGATCCCAGCCCGGATTTCAAGATGGTTTAAATTATTTTGAACCTCAAACGGGCAACGGAGCCAGCTTGTCGTGCCAAGTTGGTGCAATGCAATTGCTCCACTCGTCCTCCGTCAAAGGGACAGGGACGACACCTTTCTTGTCATTGATGGGATTATTTTCAAAGCAGAGGAAGATCAAATTGGGGGTCATCTCCAGCAGGACTTTCTTCACGGCCTCCTTGGAAATGATTTGGGAGTCGTACAACTTCAAGTGGGTGATGTGGGATCCAAATTGGCTCCAGAACCTGGCTGATCCTTCCCCAAGCCGGTAAATATTCTCAGAAAGGTGGAGGGACTTGGTTAAACTAATCTTGTACCGTCGAAAGGGATGCTTGTCCAGCAGGTTCTCCATTTTCTGACACTCGCTAATTTTAATATGGTTGTTGCTCCGTCGATAACAATTATGATCTCTCACGCTGAGCCAAGCGTTCCTCCGCCAGCGAGGGAGCGATGCCTCCATCCAGACTCTGCAGACGAGCCGGAACTGTTGGAAATCCTGCAGCCGGAAGGGAATTTGGTTGAAAACTTTTGTGAGGATCTGTAAACCAAAGAGAAGAACGGATATTACTTCAGCATCCCAACTGAAAGAATGATTTTCACTTCAGATTACTAAATAACTTACAACTAGATTCATCATCGGGTTGTTGGCACTCTCCAGTCCATTTTCCTCCAGATTTTCTTGGAGCCGAGCACTGATACGTGTTTGGAACATTATTTAGTTAAGGAATATAGGAAAGGTTGCTGATCAGCAAGATTAAAAAGCACTACAACACTTAATTTCCAAATGGTGTATGGATTAGTTGTTTTAAATGGTATAAAAGCTGACTATCACGGTTAATTCTTGTAGGTTTCACACTCGGAATGCTCATGGCCAAGTTTACAGTAGAATTCAATAATACACCACGCCAAAATATAGATCAGCTCATTTGCCTGAGATTTAGTTCAATTTATTTTTTTTACGTTGAGAAAGTACTTGACATGACAACAAACAACAACATCACTACATCATCGTAGTAGGTTTGTTGGTCTCCCATATCGAATGCTATCTGCCCTGTTATACCTTATCCGGTTTTAATGGCCAGTATAGAATTTTGGGGGGTTTTATATGTAAAAACGCTAATAATAAACAGATAAACAATGCAAAATCATAGTATGTTGCATTGTTTCCTTCTTATGTTCCATTTATTGTTTAATGTTATTTCTCCATTGCCTGAATATCATTAGGCAATGATTACTACTGTGTCATGGTCGTTGATAACTGTGTACTTAATAGTTATTTCAGTATTACAATATGTTTATGTAAAATAGTATGTATACATATAATATTGATACATTATGCGTGTGTATAGTATGTGTAATAAGCTCCTTGAAGTAAATTGACTCATTTGACGTGAAGTAAAATGTCTAAATTTATACTGTAAGAATTTAAGATTCTATTGATCTATTTCAAACATTTGAAAAATCAGGGCCTGTTATCGACATTGCAACTGTCAGATATGATCACGGAACATGCATACAATACATGTCACACGTAAAATAGGGATAAAATAATATTAGCCGTTTCCTTAATGCCATTTGAACCCGTTAAAATTATTCTTTTGATTGATATAGTACTTCATGTTATGTCTTCGTTAGACATTTATGCAAACATTGCGAGAATTTGTCTCAGAAGTGCTTCCAAAACTCCCTATTAGCAACCCACATGAGTGAAAAAATATCGCAAATAATCGGCCTAGTCAAAGTTAAGGTAAAAAATTCAAACAAATCCACTAAAATAATTGATGTTGACGTGCGAGGTTAAAATACTGGATTAAGTAGCAAAACCTAATAATAATTATTATTATCTTCTGAAAAGTGGCAAAAGAGAAAATTTACTAAATTATATACCCCTTTGCAACCTGTTAGTGGAGGGCTTAGTCTTTTCAGAGTTATAATTGGCATAAGTTTCGAAAATAACGAAGTTCCAATATGATAACACGAAGGTGAGGGAGTCACGCGCGCTCTGTATTTGTGCTCCGGAAATAATTTTTATAACTGGTTGGTTTGACAATTAAACAAATTGTTTTTTACACCGTGACGTCAACGTCAGTTCGTAAAAGGATCAGTGTTGTTTTGAAACTTGTTTTTAGCAGTTTGATCAGTTTTTTTGACATTTTTATGAATCATTTGAGAAATGGCTTTTAGTCCAACTTAGTTTGTTTCTATTCTTTGTGATAGATAGATTGAGTATTTTGTGACCCAACAGTTGGTGTTTAGCATAATCATTAATTACGATTTACGATACAATGAAGCTTTCGTCTGCAGTGAACTTTGCTACAATAATGCATGAATATGGGCCAATATATTGAAGGTTCTATCATTTAAGCAGAGTAGCCGAATCCCAACATTTGAGGGGTCGGATTACGGATTATGGATTACCATTTAGAAAATACTGGACTGGGATTACGAGTCTGGATTACGGAGTCCAAAAGTTTTGCTGGATTACGGATTAATGTTTTCGGCAAATTCGGAGGTCTGGATTTTGGATTCTGGATTACGTAATCCGGATTTTTGGGATTAAATGCCCAAAATCCGACCATGTTTTAGTACTTTTGCTTTCTCGAAAACCATTTCTGCACTCGTAATAGTATTAAAAACAATAAAAAATACATGTAAAATAGTACCCTTTTTAATATTTTCAACAAATTTACCTATTATCTTGTTAAAACAACAACATTGACGGAAAATTCCATTTAAATACTCAATATTCAATTTATATTCAACAAAATCCGAATCCAGATCCCGAAAAATCCGGGCATTGGGATTAAAAGTGGATTTTGGGCTCCTAAAATCGTATGTTGGATTACGGATTTTGGATTACCAATTTTGAATCTTGTACTTGGGATTAGGATTATGGATTATAATCCGTAATCCCAATCCCGTAATCCGATTACCGTAATCCGGGATTTTCGGCTACTCTGCAATTAAGTTAAGTATTAACTATTTTATCTTTGATGAGTCCCTTTGTGTGTTAATTCGGAAGTTTATACTCCTTTTAATATCATCTGGATTATAATTGACTAATTGGATTAGTACTACTACTACTGTAGACTTCTAAACTCAGATTTTACATGAAAGTTTATATGACGGATTCAAATTTGGCTCCCCCTGTCACTTGATACTGTCCATTTTAACCACTTTCTTCCGTTTTGTCCATTTCGTACTGTCCACCCAAAAAAGGAGTGGAAAAAAGACAAAGGGCGCACTCTGGGAAGAAAGCAAGGTTGCTGATTTATTTTAGACACTATCAAGCGTTCTTTTCATTTTAATTCACTTACACTATTTCGCCCATCACCTTGATAAAATGTGTGAGACATTAACATTATTTACTCGAAGTAGGTGGCTAATGACATTTATTTTGGTAACTGGTTTGGATGTCAGCGTTCTTACTTATTTTGTTGATGAACCCACTCTTGGTTACCTGCACATAAATCACGGTGAAGACGAAGACTATGTTTGATGATTAGTAAACTGAATATGAAATCTCCCATAATTTCTGACCCGTTTGTGCTAATGTTGCGTTTTGTTTATATGTTTAACTTACACAGCTCATGGTCAACTGCGATTATTGTAAACTCAATACTCCTCCGTTTTACGGAATGTTAAAAATTGTAATTGTGTTTGTGGAAAATAATTCCAGTAAATGGTACATGGAGACATGCATAATTTTAGAATTTAATTCTTTATTATGTAATATGTCTTTTCACAGTACATACTTAATCAATAGGAGTAGTGATAGCTTTCAATATTAGTGACTTAAACTGATTAGATATATTAGATTATCTTACAATACATGGCTTAGTACTTTCCTACATTGCCGTCGAATAAAAATTGCAGTAACCGAGTTTTGTGCTTATATGTTCTGCTCGGAAACGTTCAAACGTGCCGGAGCTGGTAATTCGTCAGGTGATTCAACGATAGCCAAGGGGTGGACCATTCTAACTTTAGTGTTTACACACTTTTTCCAAAATGGAAAAGATGGATGAATTGCATTCTTAATTAGAGAATGCTGAACCAGCCACTTAAATGCAAATGAAGCAAGGTGACATTTAAGCAACATTTCAAACAAAAATAGAATAACAGGGAACGGAACAAGAAAAAGGTACACATAAAAAACGACGACGCTGTTGTCATCCAACGACAGTTTTTTTACTTGTTTCCTTCTTCGACCTATTCGAAGTGTATGATTCCACCAGTTTATCCTATTTGCCCATTCCACCCACCACTCAGCAACATATGATTGAGCAAAAGCATGCACTCTCTTGTCAAATAGATCGCCTGGGAGATGGACATATTGAAATTCCCAAGCTACTGCAGACCGCACGTTACCAAGTGGCTGTTTGCTCATGCTCACAAGCATCTCTTTGTTGCTACCTTCAAATTTCTCGGTGAGAGCTATAAACATGTCAAATACATTTGTGTAGAAATCTAAATACGCATCGAAATTGCACTTTTCGATTTTATTCAGATGATAGTTCGGTGCCTCCACTTCAAAAAGCTCACGTACTGAACTTGGTCTTATTATTGAAGCATTCAGTTGCTTAACAGTGGTCCAGCTAACGCCACTGGTCTTACCCATAAACCAGTAATTAAACTCTGATTCATAAAGGGCTCCTAAAATTTCTGTCTCAGAAAAATCACTTTCGTAGTGTAAAGAAATATTAGATTGAAGGAAATTTTTGATTTGCCCTGAGTAGAAATTTTTGCTGTAAAAAGTAAATGATGGAGCAACTTCCGCTAACTTTTCAAACGTATCCAGTTTTATATTGTCGACTGGGCTTGTCAGTTTTCTTATGTTGTCCCCCCTGTATGAATTTGTTATCACAATGCCCATTAGCATCCAAGTGGCACCGAGTATTCGAATATTACTCGTGTGAACTAGTCCGCTACATTGTTCCAGTAAGATGTTCACTGCGACGATAATTCCCCTTGCGTTTTTTTTTCATATTTTAGTGTACCAATGGGATAAACAGAACATACCGCAATTGACAACGCGAGCAGAGACCATATGTGATTGTCAAAAGCGGAGAAAAAGCCGCTAAAGGACAATCCCCCCATTTCAAGTACGTTGGCACATGTAATAAAATAATAACCCCGCGAATCAAAAATTAAATGTATGAGCCTGGCACTGCTCACATCACGAACTATTACCATAGTGTCCGCCAATTCTCTAACATGCCTTACGGTTGAACTGTTTGGAAACAAAATTTGAAGGAACAAATGCTCCAGTCTCAAAGATTTTTTCCAGGAAGTGACATATAAACTCGCATCTTTCAAATTTGTACCCATGTCATTTTCCAGATAATGTATGCAGGTTTGACATAAAAGAAAGATCCTGGGTTGTCTAAACAATATATGTTGAAACATCTGTTCGAAAATGGTCAATTCGGCTGATTTGGGCGGAAGGAACACTTTTTCAAACCCATTCTGTAAGCATTCCAGGTGCAGGACAGCGCCCATGGTTTCCTCGTGATGCATCTTCTCTCGTAAATCCATCACTTGGCCGCGGTAAACAGTGTTTAAGTTATATATTTTGTCTCCTTTACATGAAGCAGCACCAATTTCAAAAAATAAAATGCTAGAAGGAACCACCGCAATCAAGCTATAAAATTCCGTTTGTAGTGCGAGGCGTAGTGGGGGATTTTGCTGCAGTGGAAGACAGAGTTGTCGTTGGTTTCCCACCACTATGAAGAACCGCCCCATTCTGGAAAGAATCACCTTGTTCAACCCTTTCTGAGCTTGCCTGTAGTCATACCAAGAGTAAATATACGAATATGGAACTAGAATATCTTCTATTTTAATTTTATCTGGGGTTGCTTGACTTTTCCACGTTTTACATTCAACGGGAATAATATACATTTGGACGTTGCAGTTAAGCGTAGCAGCTCGAGCTTGAAATTTGAAACCTTGGTTTTTTTCTAGAAAATACGCAGTATTTTCGTTGTTGCAGTGAATTCCCGAGGTCCCCCCATTAGCTCGTTCCCTATAATAATAGGTAGAGTGCATGGCGGGCACGGTAGATGTTTCCAGTTGATAACTTTGCATTCTAGGTTTCTGCAAACATAATATTTCTCTTGTAAATTTCCTTGACACGAAAGTTTTGTTTAGAATTATTACCTTGTCTTTGACAATATGAGCAGTTACGATGTGAACTGAGCAGTGACTGAATATTTGGAGGGATTCGTCCAAATTGATTATTGTAGGTACCTGAGATGACGACCAAACTATGGCAAAAGCCACGATGAGAAACCGAATCATTATGGTTGCGGAAATGCCTTCAACAAAGGGAATCCGTTACGTTAGAAGAAGCTTGCCAATTGTTGTGAACTTGGTTCTGAAGACAAGTAAGCTGACAGTACTTACCTTGTTATTGGCAAAAACAATTTGTTTGCTTTCTTTTCGTTTTTAATGTGATATGAAGTAGGTAAAAACTCATTCCCTGATAATAATCTTTTGTGTTCTAATTACATATTCTTGTAATTAAAAAGCATATTTTAAAATTGAGTCATTAAATTCAAGTTTCAGTTGTTGTCAAGTTGATTGCTTTTTCTTTCCAAATTAGCTGAAGAAATTCAACTGCTCTCGTCACAGTTTCACTATTCGTTATTCGTATAACTAATAAAACGGGATTGTGATTAAGGTTATCGGTTAAGATTACGACGGCACTAAAACCCTGAGCAAAATTTCTCATAAAATTGATGTTAAATACTGAGATGATAAAATTTTAATACACATAAGTGAGTTCCCAGTACTTCGAAAGAATCTGGTTTGTTTCGATAGACTACAGTTTTAGTGTTCTAATTAAATTTACAAGAAAAGCCGATCAAACTGGACTAAAATCAGCACGAACAATAGAAAAGGGTTTTTGAAATCCTATTAAGCTGATGTAAAATATAAAACCCAAAATTTACAAGTTCAATTTTTTTAAGTGAAAGCGATTCCAATATGGTGGGGACATAAGGAAAATGCGAGAATCCTAGCAGAGGTTCCTTTCTGTTGGAAAGTATGTTGGCAAACTGAAACTTGCTTATGTTTTTTGGTTGGATTGGCAAGTAAGCTGGCACTATATAGTGGTAGCCGATGTTAGGGACAAGCAATTTCCTTTACATCCTGTTTTCCTTGATAATGCAATGTCGAATAAGCAAAAACTCATTCCATGAATTATATATATACACGTGTAGTTATTAAACCCCTGGAAATTGGATTTTCGTCCTATGAAAAATCTGCTTCTTCGTTCCAACTTTCATGAAAAAATTGGACAACTATTTTACTGTGTAGATCGAAATGTATATGGAAGGTAACGAATCGGCTTCATCTCTCGAACACTGTGATTTAAAACGGCTTTATCTCTCAAAAGCGGTGATTTGAAACGGCTTTATGTCGAATTTTTATAAATAGAGAATTTATAGATCTTTATCAGTTTGCAAGAGGCAACCATAACATAACCGTACTTATAAAACTGCACGATGAGAGCGTAATACTTTTCTGTGGGGAATACCCTACGTGTTGATACGGATTTTTATGTGCATGTAGTAGGGTTTATGAGCGACGCAAGCAACTAGTAATAATTTTGTTGTGTGCTTATCGTTGTGTATTATATAGTACTGTTTATGAAATCAGTCAGCTGGCCCTTACTACAGCAAAAATAAAATATATTTTGGCGAATACAGCAAAGCAAAGGTTGTGTCGTGCATTTTGCAGTGACTGAGACAGGTTCGAGGATCCATGCATGTATATATAAATCATGATCATGCGACTCTTTCATTTTACTATACTGCCTGGGAGGGTATTACTACCTCAATTAAAGTCACACGTGGGAAAATGACCTTCCAAAACATTTGGAACTGCAAAACATATGTTATGTCTTGGAAATTGTTTTGTAGTAAAGGGCTCCTAGCCGAATCATAAAATCACAATGATTTATGAATGCAAAACATTTACATTACGCAAGCGTATAAATGTTAAAAGGAATGAACTGGCCGTAAATCGTAAAGGATTGTTGATTTATGTCACATGAACTTGTACGGTTTTGACAAGCTGATGCTTTTCATTTGACTTTTCATTTACTAAGCCATCAACAATTGGTAAGTATTCTTTGTAGCCTATTCAACTTGAAAGTGAGCACAGGCGTTTACGCTTTCTAAATTCTCTTGCGCACACTCGAGTGATCAAGACAAAATCACAGTGATAAACGGGCATCTAGAAATTCATGTACAGGTGAAAATATTGTAGCTGACACCTGACGTACTTTGTCTGTATCTAGAATATTTAATTCATTCATCATTGGTTAAAAATTTATGCATTAACTTGGCGATTTCATACAATTCATAGCTCACGTAAAGATGTATAGAGTGAGATTTATTTTACTACCGGAACATTTTGATAGTTTAACTTAAATTTAAACATTTATTAAAGAAATGAACAAGGAAGTGTCTTCTGTAACTGTACCCCACGAAATTGGCTTTCTCATAGTGAAAAGACTTTTATTGGTTGAACTGATATTGGAGTGGTGGTAACAGGTATGCACACTGCACATTTTCTTCTTGGTGGAATTCCAAGAACAAAAAAGTGTACATAATATATTTCATATATGCCAGTTCATAAATCGCCTTACAAGCTACCAAAATTTTACAACTTCTAGCATTGTTTGCAAGAAGAATGATTTTTTCATATAGCAAGGTACTTTTTGTATTTTTTTTTTTACACTTGTGTTCAGCTCACTTTTACCATTTTCCTTATGGTATGGTATGTATGAGACTTTCCCTTCAGAAAAGCCATGTCGAACTTGTTCGTGACTACATGCATCAGTGTAGCATTGAGATTGAGACCCCTTTGTGAAAAATGGACGATTAGGATTTTGCTGTGTAAACGAAAACGAATGTTGCAAAGAATGCAAAATGGAGGGACTGTATGGATCATTCAGAGTGTTTTTCTTGTATGTATGTATTTCTTAAGCTAGCTACATGGATTATTCACAGGCACTTTTTATTAAAAGTTTTTTTTGTGCAGATAGTGGTAAATATACAGACAGATGCCATGAAAACTTGCTAGAAGCTCGATATTCTACTTTTTGCTTTGAATAACAGGATTTTGTAATATAGGTCGCAGGCAGTAGTCAGCAATAAACATTCCCACCACTATGAAACTCAATTTTAAGCCATGGCATAACAGATGGCTATTTTACGCTATGAAACAAGTTAAGCGTAGAATTTACGTTTCTTGTAAATAAATCTTTTGCTATTTTCCCCACCACTTTGTGTATAAAGAAGTTTTAGCTAGATACGAGCTTTCTAAAGCAAAGTGTTTTCTATGCCCATCTGTCTGATAAATTACCACTATCTGCTACAAAAATAAAACTTTTAATAAAAAATTGCCTGTGGAATAATCCATGTAGCTAGCTTAAGAAATACATACATACAAGAAAAAACACTCTGAATGATCCATACAGTCCTCCATTTTGCATTCTTTGCAACATTCGTTTTTCGTTTTACGACAGCAAAATCCTAATCGTCCATTTTTTCACAAAAGGGGTCCAATCTCAATGCTACACTGATGCATGTAGTCACGAACAATTCGACATGGCTTTTCTGAAGGGAAAGTCTCATACACACCATTACCATAAAAAATGGTAGTGAGCTGACAGACAGTGCTACAAAAAAAAATAAAAAGTACCTTGCTATATGAAAATCATTCTTGCAACAATGCTAGAACTTGTAAAAGATTTTGTAGCTTGTAAGCGATTATGAACTGGCATATGAAATATATATGTACACTTTTTTGTTCTTGGGAATTCCACCAAGAAGAAATGTGCAGTGTGCATACCTGTTACCCCACCACTCCATATCAGTTCAACCAATAAAAGTCTTTCACTATGAGAGCAATTTCGTGGGGGTACAGTACAGAAAGACACTTCCTTGTTCATTTTCTTTAATAAATGTTTAAATTTAAGTTAAACTATCAAAATGTTTCCGGTAGTAAAATAAATCTCACTCTATATCTTTTATGTGAGCTATGAATTGTATGAAATCGCCAAGTTGAATGCATAAATTTTTAACCAATGATGAATGAATTAAATATTCTAGATACAGACAAAGTACGTCAGGTGTCAGCTACAATATTTTCACCTGTACATGAATTTCTAGATGCCCGTTTATCACTGTGATTTTGTCTTGATCACTCGAGTGTGCGCAAGAGAATTTAGAAAGCGTAAACGCCTGTGCTCACTTTCAAGTTGAATAGGCTACAAAGAATACTTACCAATTGTTGATGGCTTAGTAAATGAAAAGTCAAATGAAAAGCATCAGTGCTTGTCAAAACCGTACAAGTTCATGTGACATAAATCAACAATCCTTTACGATTTACGGCCAGTTCATTCCTTTTAACATTTATACGCTTGCGTAATGTAAATGTTTTGCATTCATAAATCATTGTGATTTTATGATTCGGCTAGGAGCCCTTTACTACAAAACAATTTCCAAGACATAACATATGTTTTGCAGTTCCAAATGTTTGGAAGGTCATTTCCTCCACGTGTGACTTTAATTGAGGTAGTAATACCCTCCCAGGCAGTATAGTAAAAAAGAAGAGTCGCATGATCATGATTTATATATACATGCATGGATCCTCGAACCTGTCTCAGTCACTGCAAAATGCACGACACAACCTCTGCTTTGCTGATTTCGCCAAAAATATATTTTTGCTGTAGTAAGGCCAGCTGACTGATTTTTCATAAACAGTACTATAAATACAAACGATAAGCACACAACAAAAATTATTACTAGTTGCTGCTGTCGCTCATAAAAACCCTACTACATGCACATAAAATCCGTACCAACACCGCGTTGGCAACACGTAGGGTATTCCCACAGAAAAGTATTACGCTCTTCATCGTGCAGTTTATAAGTACGGTTATGTTATGGTTGCCTACAAGTTTAAATTATATATTCCGATGCGATACCATCATCTCTCTTAGCTTATGTTCTTGGATCATGGATTTGACTATGTAAAAAGCTGCACAAAACTGCATAATTACCTCGCCATTGCACCTAGAAGGAATACACAAACTTTTACACCAGTACTCCAGTAGCTGTCAGACCACCCCACACCACATGCTCTTTATCATCTACATTTCCTACTTCACGAAGAATCAATGATCATTCTGAGCAATCTGAATCAAAATCATGTACATTTTCCAATTAATGTACCATAGAGTTTGCATAACAAGAAGTATAATTTTATACATGCATGCATGGTTGACTAAATATAAAAACGGTTACTGTTGCCATTTCTAGCGATCCCATCCGTTCGCAGCAGCACAACTCCACACTATAGTGTATATTTAAAAATAATCTTTAAAGCTGAGTGAGATACAACATCCATTAAAAACTTGCATTCATCTGTAAACACACACAACCACCATTCACGTATATGCACATACCTGCCCAATACATGAGGTTATATTGAAGTTAATCATCTCCATCCTCATCAGCAAACTACGATGGCCTTGAAAGTTTTCAGTGCAGTAAAAGGCAAGTGAATCAAACAGATGTGAAATGTGAATACATTATGAATCCTGAACAAGCTGAACATGGTTGATTCTTCATGAGTTAACTAAAGCATCGTGGCTGGCAACTTTTGTAACGCTGTTCTTACTTTTTTTAAACATTAAATTTCTCAGAAACCCAGAAAGCCATAACAATTCTATTAGTATTTCCAACTTTTGCTTCAGCGTAAATGCGACTAGGAAATCTTGTCCTTCAGAAGGAAAAGCTCACAAACAGCAACTCCCTTTCATAACACAATGCGTGAGTTTTACATAATTCACTTCCTCATTCTGTACTTTCCTTCTATCTTTCCTTATGTATGCTATTCCTGAGGTGCGTGTATTATATCCCCAAAGCCAAAGCATACACGTTGTGTGTACACAACAACCTACATTATTATATCGAACGAAAACTATCTAAACCTCATGCAACGTAGATGCATCGAATAGTATTTGCTAAACTGTCCACATGCGTACATAACACAGCTTTTTAGTTTAAACTACTTCAACCCATATGTATCCTTCACTTCAGGTGCTAAACACAAACAAAGTTTCAAAGTCTAGTCTATAAAACACTACTTTTTTAAAATCTCATTTCCCATTATATTATACATACATGAGATACATTATAAAATTCTCTTGCGGAAGTAAGTATAATACAGTATCAAAAGCTAGTTCAAACAGTACCGTTGAATTTCCCAAAGACGCTGTTTAAAAAATGTAGTTGTATCGATTCCACCGTTGCCATTTATAAATTTTATTGTAATATTCTGTTGCTATACTAGTCCGTACCCAAATTGCAAGCCTTGTATGTAAATGAAAACCTTGTACCATGTTGAACTATCATATACAGATAGAAAATCAATGTCATCAAGGACGTTACTACTGAATACAGAATATAATGCTACCTATGTTATGCTATATGCCATTATTTGGAAAACGGACATACAACTAGTCACTAATGCTTGATCCTGATCCTAGCAGCTAAAAAGACGATTGAATGGCGCTGTGCAGACATGAGCCGTGAGCTTAGCCAAGGTATTCGACTATATATTACTCTTAGGTTTAAATGGGAAATAAATGTTTAAATTCTCACCCGTCACTAGCAAAACTATTGAAAATGACTAATTGAGATTGAGGTGTAACCTGATAACAATGAAGGTTTAATTTATCTAACTAACTTGTACCTTTTAACGCGTTATTTAACTTGGTGATAGAATATTTGTTGGCTTCAGAGTTAAGTTTTAAAACTCCAGACATCAGACCACAAGTTCTTATGCATTGACCATGACATGTTATTATTGGAACCAAAGAATTCTTACAATGTGCAAAACAGTTTAGTTTCTCGATTCAAATGAAAAATCCAATGTATATCATCAACATGTTTGGGTCCTGGGTCTGCAACAAACTCTACTTGAGAAAAGGATATGAAGCAGAGAACTGAGCAGTGTATTTATTTCTGTTCGGTTGCAGTTGCAGGGCTACATCAGGCAGATGTCTTTCCCCACTTGCTCTACACTGTTCTAATGTTCTAAAAACAAACCCCAAACTTAACTTGATGTTTACGCAAAGCCATTTGATACTTATTCCACTACCTCCATATAATTTCCGTTCTAAAACACAACACCAACTTCATATCCTTCTCACTGCATCAGACATTAACAATCCCAGACGAATAACATTCAGTTACTTGGTTTTCCGAGAGTACATGCAATGAATGCATCTTGTATGTTACTTACATGGAAATGGTATTACTATTTTCTTCAATACTTCGTAATCCCATATTATGCTGGTTGCTGAAAACTAGCTCTTTTTAGTCAGACTACTCAGGGAAATGGAAATTGGAACAAATTAAAACATTGACTTGAGTCAGATACACTTAAAAAGCAAATTTAAAAATACACACAAATGCTTTAAAAATGCAATAACTGCATTACAAAATGTTTCATTTTTCGTCAAATTTGCTAGATTCTGCATTTCGATGGATATATTCAGCTGCATATATACATACATTTGGTTATAACAGGCAAATAATAGAAAATCAGTCAGTCAGGAAAGGAGAAGAGCAGACATAGTATTCAGACGCAGACAGACACTTCCTAGTCCTAGTAGTCAGTCATTCATGGGCAAGACCACACGCTGTCGCATTTCAGATTTCAGTCATATGCATTGAGTCGCGTTCGCTTTACGTAAACTACTCTATTTATACTGAAGACAGGTCAGTCGTTTACATGTCTATTCTATACAACAACATTACCTTGGTTGGATATTATGTGGGATGCTGGATGCTCATGCTTAAAACTTAATTCAAGCCTTGTTTAAAACAAGTAGTGAAGTACACATGTATATGCCTATACCAAAAGGCATGTAAACAAACACTTACTAAACGCATGTCATGTGTATAGTCAAAGAGTTTCCGATGCCATAATAATTCTTCTATGTGTAACAGTACGGGATGTACATTTAAACTATTTAAACCACAAATATATTGCCGTCGCTCCTGATTAGCTGGATTGATGTGACCAATAATTACACAACCGTATACAAGTCATTATTTGTATTCGATTGGAGAAGTCAATATTTTTTGTCTTGTTAAAGATTTAAAGAAATTGTAAAACACAACTACTTACCTCCGGTGCCGAGAACTTTGAGAAGCTCGAAATTGGACATGTCCACTCTCCCTTTATGACCAGTCATGTTAACTGAAATAGAAATACAAAACAATTTTTAGCATCCAAATGGCTACGACAATGACAAATATTTGTATCTAAACTTATGCTAAAAATTTACTTCAACTTTAACACACCACATGTGCAATGTGCATATTGCTCAAGCTGAAACGACACTGAAATATGTTAATCTATTGTTCGTTTGTCATCCCAAACGTAAATATTTTTCTCACGCCGAAACTTATCCAGAAGAAAATAACACCAGTATTAAATTAGACACTCATTTGTTATTGCTTCAACAATACTTCTGTCAAAACACTTTTATGTTCATGAACTTTTGACAGTGAAAACTGTTTGATCTTCACTGCTAATTTTTTATACGCATCTTTATTTTCAATATACATAAATACATTATGGTTATATAGCTTTATGCAATGTCGTAAAAACAAAAAATTGGCATTTTATAATTTACTGCTTAAGCATAAGAAGAACATTATGTAGTATATGAATAACAAATTGTCCTTGAGCATCATCATTGGTAATCCATTAAGTCGTTACCGAGTCATTGCACGAAATAAAATGCGACATTTACGCGAACAGAAGTTGGAGACATAATATCGTAATAAAATCTCATCACATGAGGATAATTTTACAGAGTTTTCCTCAAGCTTCGCCCTACACCGTACACATACATATGCATAGGCGAGTATATATGGATATACCAAACCTTACAACTATAGCTTAATTTTCAAACAAAAAATGGATAGATTTTGAGATTGACCAATTGACAAAATGTCAAGCAAAATGTTATAGCTTTTGCAATGGGTTTAGTTAGGTTACAAACACCGGTGAATTTAAAACTTTTAAATATTGTCTCCTCTCCAGCAATATAACTTTACTATGCATTATTTTTAAGCTGGGTACTGGTTGTATGCATTCCTTTTATCTCAAGAGCATTACATATACAGCACTTAATACCAAGACATTTACTTAATTACTTATATCCATTCAAAGACACTTATGTATTGCGTGACACTGAGACTGTGCCTCTCGTGACCAAGCCTTATCAAAACTGACAATTTAAAAAAATTACTGCTTGTTGTGGAAGTACCAAAACCAAAACTGACCTATTTCAAAGAAAAGCAGGCATTTGAATGACTGAAAGATGAAAAACGGAATCAAGAAAACAAATATGTACTTAAAATTACATAAGCCAAGTTGATAACATACTTTTGCATTTCCGTTAAGAAAAACTACAAACTCTTAAAAAGTCACTACAGGCAAAGTTGTTTGAATGAAATATATAAGAAAACCAGGGTGTACGTAGAAATATTTAGTTCGCCGTTTCTTTGGCATATAGAAAGCAATATGCATCGGCCAGGCAGGCCAGCAGTATTCTAACAAGTAGGAGAAAGTGTTTTTGTCCGGATCAAGAGCATGCAGCCTATCTGGGTCATGCGATCCTAATTTCGTTAACACATTGGCAGTACCGTCAGGCGAATAATGCATTAATAAATTTCTAAAATCTACCCAGGTGCAGTAACAAACTTTGACTATACCTACGTAACAGTAGCAGTAGCACAAACACAATGGCCTAATTTTTCTCCAGCCAAGCTTTCATCATACACTTTGTTGTGGTACAATCGATCTGCGGTCTACCGCCATTGCCAATAGCACTGTTTATAACACAATAAAATTAATAGGGAAAATGGTATTTTGTTCTACTTTTTCGTTAATAATGTTAGCATACATTAAAAGGTACATGTATTATGGCATAATGCAATGGTGTTGTACTAATAACTTAACCATAATAAGCACCGTCCATACATATATAACCAAAACTAATGTGCCACGACGCAACGCAACACTGATTTAACCTACTAACCTCAACCGTGTATTTTGTTATGCAATCAATTTAAACCTGATGACTTTACATGCGAAAATAACATCACAGAATTTACAAAGACAACAGAACGAACGTAAACAATTAGTAAACAACTATATTTGTTGTTTGCTTTTCAATTTATTCGCATAGCAGTATGTATTATGTGCATGTTCGTCACTTCCGCAAAGATATCCATGAGAAAACTTCCTTTTTAAAAATTTTCTTCAATAAATAATTTACATCGCGGTTCAGTAATTAAATACAACTTAGAAATTTAGATTTTTCATTTTCCTATCCTACAAGTACTTACCTAATAGTGTTTTTATAAGATGTACATTTGTCATTGGTATTGTTTTTAAAAAATTATGTAGCGTGATTTTGCTTGTTCCGAGGACTTGAAGTCTTTTGAATTCAGACTGGTTGGATACTCCAAACTGCAACATTAAGTTGCCCACGAATTAATTCGAGGCGAAATTCTCCATTATTATATGAGTGGGAGTTTGGTAAATCCCCAAAAGTAAAAAATAATCAAATTCAAAGCCCATTGTTCAACATAGGGAGTTCTAACAATAAGAATTATTATATTTGAGTAATAACACAATTCGACCAGGCCCAAGTTAAACATAAAATGATAAAAGATAATTTATATGAATTAGTTAGTTCCGTATCAACCTGCCAACATTTGCCTATTGCCCTTGAATTAATCCCCTCCCAAATAAAAAATTAATATTTACTATTTTCAGGCCACTGCTACTGCTGTCTTGCTAGTAGTATATCCTTGATTTTTTACAAATTACAAAATTCTAACCAGTGTTTTCAAAATCATTTTGATTTTTGGCCCTATACAGCCTTACATTTTACACTGCAACCTTGCTAAATGATATTAAGAGTTAAGAGCGGTCTGTTAACTTGCACCCATTTTTCATGAAGCAGTTCGCCGTTCTATATGTACTCCTAATGAAATCATAATCCAAATTTAGAACAAGTGAATAATCGCCAAAACTGCCACACAATAAGTTTTAAAACAAATGTCAAAAATGTGTATTTTTCAGCATGACAATAAAAACGCCTCCGTGAACAAATTTACATTTCACAGAGCTGTTATGAGTAACATTAGCAGCTAGCTCGTGTTAAACGCTCATCAATAGTCTATTTAAGCAAACTTACAAGTTCTCTTATCATTAAAACACCGTTAGTATCCAATATACACAAAAAGTTTGTACAAGTGTTCACTATTTATACAAAACGTTCATAAAACAAAATCGCTGCGATTTGCAATACAAGTACAAAATATACAGAGTTGGTAACAAAGTACATGTAATTATTGAAACAGACTGACAAGGTTTTAGGAAGTAAAAATGCTCGGGTTTTCTGCATTTGTCCACTGGCATCATTATTATTACAGAAACATATAAGTTGGCAACCAGTTTATGCTAGCTTACATTAGTAAATTCAAAGTAAGCATAAACTAATTAGCTTAAAATTATCTTCGTAGTACAGTACTGAGCAACAACTGATACAAAAACCTATCTGACCACAAATACTGTATTGAAACAAAAAGGTATCAATAATACGTACGTATATGTTCAGAAGGCTCATGGCCAATAGGATTTTAATCTAAGATTGACAAGCGAGCTGCGATTGTATTAGCTTCCCAACAACTCATGATAATACCAGCTATTTCATTTGTTTGTACTGACTGATAGCAAGCAAAAAGGATATTTTCCAACAGCATGTATAATGTATAGGCACTATAAATGATTTTTGATAACAGTTATCGATTCTCGCAACGATCGAATGGCCGATAACAAGTCAAGGATTTAGAAGTTGTGAGTATGAATGATAACATTCAGGACCTTAACTATGACTGCGACTGCGCAATCATTCTTTTTCACATTGCATATTCTATGATTAATAGCGGATCATGTATGAAAAGCCATTCCCAAGCATTTATCTATATAGCTCCCGTGACCATATATATTTCACAATGCCTGGAAATGCAGACTACAATAAAGCTATACAGACGACTAACAACGAGCGATAAGTAAGTAATAACTGAAGAGTCAAGGAAGCAGCCAAAAAATGACAACCTCGCTTATTATGCAAGGCCAAACACCCAAGTAACAGCAAGTTGGCAAGAATCCTGATGAATCCTTCCAAGTTAGAAGTAGCAGAATGCTGACCACAGCCTAATAATGGAGGCAGAGAAAAGCACAGCAAGAGCAAAAGTATATAATCAATTTGATTATATAAAAGTACAGCAAACTCTGTAAAACAGCAACCCAGACAGATACCACGACTAAGATTTTCGATTGTACGAAAAACTTCCCTTCCTAAATAAACAGTTACAACAATTCGTAGGAAGCAGAGCGAACCAAAAACCAGAACAATACAACAGCTTTAAAAAATCTTCATGCTTTACAAACTGTAGCACTGTAAGTTCATACATGTATGCCCATCCATCATATCACTTTGTATTTTAGTTACATACGTAGTGCATGTGTAACTCAAAACGAGACATCGTTGGTCGTACCGTTACAACAAATCCAACGATCCTTGAAACACCAGCAAGATGACAAGTATTTTAAAAATGTACGAGTGCCATTTTATCATATTTTACACGGGAACGTAATTTTACTTAAAAGTTACAGGAAATCTTTCAAAATCCGAATATTTTTAGTTCAGAACTGCTAACAAAAATGACCAAAGAACTTACGAAATGATGCATTAATCAAAACAACTACATGCTTCATGTATAATAGAATAACTTGCTATTATCAACTCTTTTCTGTCTATGACTATATGATTAGTCTGGTACCTGCCAGCCTTAATAAAATGTAAGCAACGGGTTAATCCAGAATGCGATGCAGGTGTACTCATTTCTCAAACCATGAAGCTAGTTACCGTTATCTACTTGAGTCGTTTGAGCAATGCTGCAACCTTCAGTCTGTATTTTCAGACTGATTGTAAGTAGGGAATACGGATACATGCAATGTATCTGGCATACGTAGTACTGGCATTACATGTAATCATTTGAGCCCAGCAACACCACAAGTTTGTATTACACCAAGCCTGCTTCATCACCAAACACTGCAAACATCCTACATACATGCTAAAATATTTCTTGATCCTCACACAACAAAATTGTATGTATATAGAGAATTTGAATTTTCTTCCTTCCTATATATTATAAACTTCCATAGACGTCTAATGTATTCTTCGTGTTGTAGTATGATTATACATGGATTCGCTACCAGTTGGACTTTGCAAAATTCAAAACAACGGTATAAACATGTAAGATCGAATGATTTTAAATACCCTTAAAGGTGTCTATATTCAATCTTAGTAATAATGAAAAGAAAATGTAAATACATTTAAGTTATGTACAGTTATATACATCTTACTCAAGCATTACCTCAGTTTTGTTGTTAATAAAGTAATGGATGGAAATTTGATACCTACTTGGATTCACAATATGCAATGAGTTGCAAATAATGCAAAACTTCGAATAAGACGATTGATACAATAGCACATGTTATGTATATATGTATTCCAAGAACTGCTTGTCGTTTATAAGTTCTGCTTAGTTTTGTAAATACTATACCATGCAATTTCCAGTCCCAATCCATGAAATGATGAGTTATGAGTATCACATTTAGTGGATAGTTTTAAAAATCAGATTGTAAACCATTGCTTGAATTAAAATGAGCAGTAAATTTAATTATAGAAAGAATGGCTATCCATAATTACTTATATCATTGGACAAGACTTAACTATTCCCATTATGTAACTTCCGTTTCTTGCTCATGTTCATACCATAGGAATTACAGACGATAATTAATGGTAATGTTGGTCATCATAAAAAACACATAACTGCTTACTTTATCTAGGTGCAAGGTTACAATTAAAGACACAAAAAATCGTAAAATACTGGACTTGTGAAACTAATGAGTTCACAAACTAACCATTATCTTTTGCTAACTGCTAAACTTTTTAAATGCACATGAGTGATTGTTTTTGAAATTGAGCACTCCAGAATATTTTCCTATTGATGTAAATGAACAAAACAATGTAAAGAGCTTGAGTACAACCACCCCATCAAATTGAATGGTGTTCTTATAAAACGGATATATACTTTCATTGCCATGAAATAATAATTAAAAATCAAACAACGAATTTTAACATCAGCTTCAAATGTATTATTTACCACAGCAGCTTTAAAATTATATCGATGCATAAGCCAAGATTCCTAATCTTCGAAACGTCAACAACATGTCTGTGATATGTATAGCTATTAGCTATAAGCTATAGTCCCATTGCGATGTGTACTTTTGTATGTTAAGTAACCATCCATTCCCTCGATACAAGTAAAGCACAAAATAAGTGGCATTGGCATTAGATGGCTCATTGAAAACAAAAAAGGTCAACAACAACGAATAAAATCATTTTTATTTACTTGTTTAGTATTATTGTATATATTCCAACAACATCACGGAAGGTGAACACATTATATAGGGGCATAGGAAGAACTGCTCAAGTTGACAAGTTGTTTGTTGGAACCAGAAGAGCTAAACCTCGATTTTCTTAATACAAAATATATGTGTCAGCAAATAAGGTGACTTAAGGTTACCCAGTATTGGCAGTTGAAAATTGAGACACACTAATGTGAGTTCATATAACTTCGTCACAATCTTTTTCTGATTTACAGCAGCTGTCTAAAAAGCAATAAGGAAGTTGAGTTTCTATCTTTAAACTGTTTACAGTTACGTATTAAAATACACGAGTAGAGTGCTCTTCGTACTAGGTAATATTATACAGAAATGGCTGAACTAAAGTATCAGATTGCCTTAAGTAAGTTTTTCAGTTTCGGATGCTTTATATGAGTAGAATTAGTTGGTATTCTAGTCTAGCATGTTGTGTGAAAGTTACTACCTTCTTCCTCTCAGCTGCAAATACAATGTAACGTACTCATCTTTCGGCAGATGTTTTCCCTTTAGAGTACAGATATAATTCTCTGTGTACTGCTGCCGCAACTCAAGATTTACAACAGCTAAACTGACAATGAGCGAGTTATCAAATACAACTCACCTGGCTTGGACTCGCCAACATTATATACGTCAGTCAACGTGTGTTAGTACCTGCTGCGACTGTGACACGATGAAGCTATATACAGTGCATTGCATAGAATACCTCAACATGTTATGCAAAGAAAATGCAAATGGTGGATTACAAAGTGAACCATTTATAGGTACCTGTAGTCTCTATACCTTGTACAACTAAAGATAATGCAACCTCCCTCCTTTCCTTTTTCATTTTTGAACAAGTTCCTTCAACAGTCCATTTATTTAACCATGATTTGCAGAAAACTAAAGGGGGATGCACCAAGCTAAACAATCTTCCTCTTTAAATATGATATTATCCCCAACTGCCCTAATTAAAAATCTACAGATTTGGAGTGTTAAATTTAATTACCTTAAAGCTTATTAACACTTATTTTGAGATTGACAAACTAATTTAATTTTTAAGCAAAAAACTTTCAGCAATTGCTTCAAACAACGACAAATACGTCGCGATTAAGTTAAACGATTCAATGATGAGTTGCACAAAGACAACAAGACATGTCATAGTATGAATACACGACGCACCGTGTTTGTTGCAACTGCACACAGGAATTAAGTAGAAAGTAGAATATGTATGAGTAGAGGCTTTGGCTTGGCAAGTACCAAATACCTAGTGATTGAACCAGATCCTTTTCAATAGTGACTCTGATATGAAAACGGATTTTCAAGCAACATCCCCTACAGATGCATGCAGAACTACATTTAGGATCAAAGGATGCATAAAATGTATACAGATTAAGCTGAAAGCTTCATAGGAAAAAAGCTTTGTGGAAACGCTCTGTTGAGTTCCAGGGTCATTGACGTTTTCATGCATAAGACGCTGTGGAACCCAGAAAGCTTTTATGGAAAGGTGCTTGGTTGTCTCCATGCATTCACAAAAAACCTGTAATGGTAATATCAGTCGTTCGCCACAACTTCTCATGCCTTACGAAAAATGTTTTAATGCACACCACATACAGGATAAATGCATGCTGTGATGAATGCTCTGCTGTAGCAACTGTACAAGTGTCCATGTCCATTCACATCCAATTACACTGGCTCCTATAAAGCTCTACTCTCCTATATGTCTCCTTCGAAAAGTCAATCTTAGCTGATGTTTTAGCCTAAAGTACAAATGATATATTAACCTGCTGTTGGATAGAATCGGAAATTATAAATACAAACAAGCTTTTGACGAAAGTAAACACAAAATAAAACTTAATTTGACTATTGACTGCTGAAGGTGAAGAAGCCGTGCGAGCTACAATAATGACAGATGAAAAAAATTTCTAGCAACAGGTTAATAAATTTAAATACTTTACATAATTTATATTATAAATTTTATAATTCCAATCGCATTACTTCAAATCTACTAACTGATCTACAAACTAAATTTTTAAGCCCAAAACTTGAACGACTTTCTCAGTTATAAGTTATAACCTTAACACTAATAATTATATCAGATTTCCCAGATTCGCCACAATGATAATATGAGATTGTTAGTGTTACATTTATATTACTAAGCCATTCAACTTCTTTTTCAGTTGGGTTCAGCTGTTTCAAACAGTAAAATACAGATTGCGAATACAAATAAAAGAATGATAAGAAATCTATATTTACAGCTTGAATTACAATTCAATATTCTTTTCATACGGTTTAATTAATCTGTTAGATCATAATATGGTCGTTCTACGTCCAACCCAACGATAAGAATTGACTATCGGCAATTGTATGTAGAGTTGGTGCTAAAACAACGCTTGCTCATTCAACTATAGCTGACCATAACAGAAAAAATCTTGAAACTGTGTTACTTTGTGGCATTCAACTTTCTATCATGTATACTGGGTCTTGCATAGATTCTAGATTACTCTGGGTAAGAAGTAAAAAGTTACTGCAAGCAAGTCGTCTTTACAAACCATGGGATATAGAATTCTCTATACCAAAGTATGCTCTTAGCCGCATAATATTCTCTCTCTTTACCTAGACTTGTCAGACTAACTTGTAGTATTTGCGTTGCTTCACTGTATAGAGACGTGCAACTGTCGACAGCTACATGAGGTTCTGGTTGGCAATTGTTTGTGTCTCAAACTAATTTTTGTGTCGCCCTATCTCTTGAAGCTTATTACATTAATTTTTGCTTATTTATCTTTGTCGTTCACATTAAAAGCGTGTAAACATCTAGCGCGATTGAGAATAGTCATGAGAATAGTAGTAACGTTCATACAACAAGGTAGCAATGCAATACCTACACCATGAAGTAAACAGAGACAATCGACCATGCATAACAACAAACAATAATTATGTATGTTATTGCTTTCAAGCATATGATTTCTACTTTGTGTAGAAACGTTTGGTTGACATTAAATTAAATACTGCGTACTAGTATTCATTCAGTGAGTAGGTAATTTGTTTACGGAGATGATTTGTAAACCTAATGAAAATCCGGTCACTCACAAAACAACTGATAATAAAGCAGTTATTGTGCGTACTCTATAGTAATGAACCCACGTACGTACGTCTCATGGAGTACGGACTGAAGCGTTCATTCACACATCACTCCAAAGGTTACTACACCAATCAAGAAATGAGAACGAGCTTATGAATGAACTTTTTAACTTTTGCCTACAAATTACAATTGCTTGGAAATTTCCAACTTCATTAATTTATCCAGGTTAACCTGCCCACATGTAAATCCTATATACTTTATAAAATAAAGCGACAAATACTTACAAACAGAACCAGTAATGTATTGTGCACAGACATGCCGTTTTAAACTAATATTTTTATGATTCAAAGTTTATTAAAGGTTAATTACTATCAATACAGTATAAAAGCCGCAAGACTAATGTCTACGCTGGAGCAACGAACCAATACAACTTTCTCATTCCAAGCAAGTAAGTGAGCCGAATGTTAGGAATCACAACAATCAAACCACCTTAAAGCCAGGTAGGTAGGTTGATAGTAGTAATGAGCAATGGTGAAGGTTATTTGGCAAGTCGAGGTCATTCCACTTCTTTTAACTCATTCCACTCTGAGAGAATGCTCACATACAGAAAGAATAGGTATGCATGTATTAGGTTGCGGATGTATATATTAGCTACGATACTTGGCTTACTATACTAAACAACTCCGTTTTACATACCTACCAGTATGATCATTCTATTCTTTCATAAAGGGTTAAAATCAGTAGTCATACATAAATAACGGATGTACTACAAACAAAAAATTGTTTAACTAAATTAGGGTTGTTAATAACAAAACATAATGCAAAATTTAACTCAATTTACAGTTACAGAAAAATGTTTTATAATATATACATACATGATGTTTTACTAGAAATGGTGAATTCAGAGTTATTTAAACTAATCCATGAAGTAAGGCTTCTAATGCTATGTTTAATGTCCTTAGTTGCAAACTAACATTAAAAGCTTGTCTTTGGAATTTGTGATTTATAAGCATTTTAGTTTTCTACTTCGATTAACTCGGCCATTTTGGTCAATTATTTATGTATTTGTCATCTCTGCAGTAATTAGCGTAAGGTACCAGTGGGAGGGAATGGGATCGTATCAATAGGCAATGAAATGGAGTTATGCAAATTACGCGTCCGTAGGTTAATGCGTTTAGTTTTATTGCACAACCGAGGTGATCTTACACAATGCGAACGCAATTTAGTTGTTGTAGGGGTGGAATATGTGTATCTAGAAACGTACTCCTGCGTACATTCATACTAATCTACTTAGTAATCTCTAATGACTTCGAAGTAATGAGGCATGGAAAGATACTTTGCGTTGAAGCTCTGGAACCACGAACACAAAAATGTGTACCTCCTCCTCTTTGAATGTCAAAATCTCATGTGAAACCAATGCTAAAAATTATTCAGTAAAGTGTTATGCAATAGCTTGGAGCTTGATTTAATGCGTACACAAATCCATACAGACCATGATAAAATTGAATTTGTCTTCCGTTCTCGGGTTAATGTGCTATTGGAGGAAAGAAGCACGTGAAATTTTAGCTTACTTTAAATACAGTGTGTGTAATACTAGATCACCGTATGTAAACACAGTAAACAAGACAAAATACACAATCGCCATCTTCTTATTTTGACAGTACTGTAAATACACTATCACCCATTACCCTCAAGCCTAATGCGACTACGTGACAACATTCAATGATCAAATGATGTGACTTTAAAGTTTATCTGTAATATAACAGCCAATGTAACATTAGCATTACAGTTCACAGTTAGTTCTTCCAGAAACCCACTGCTGCTGAAAAGGTCTGAGCGCATACTCGGAAAATATTTAACCAAAATATTATTTAGTCTTAAATTTGACAACTGCTTTCTCACAAATGTCAAACTATAGGTTGATACGCAGTAGTATTAAATATAATCCAGTGGTATAACGTTTGAACGTAAAAAGGTAAAAGGAATATCTGTATGCATTTAGCAGAAACAGAATAGAAACAGGTTTCTATTTCCATACATCCAGGACCACGTTTGCTTACATGACATCGATGAATGAGTCATTTACAACAACACATTGGTCCTGAGAAATCTGGAAGAACTGTACGTAAGCTGTTGGAGTCTTCTTCTTTTCTTGGTAATCCTTTTCAAAGAACTAAGCACATTGAATCCGAGAGATATACCATCATATTATGGATTCAACGGTAGCTTGATAACCAAACCAACCCTTCTCTATTCACAATCAAAGATAACGTAATACGGATAAGTATGTATAAGATTCGTGAAAGAGGGCACATTGTTAAAGCAGTAATGACTCATGAACTTGAAAGTAAAAAATAGAAGAAAAAAACCCACATTCATATTTTTTAGTCCCTGGCATTGTTTTAGTCAAGTATTCGCTTGCTGCAGCTTCTTTTACTCCCTTTTACTTGACAGTGACTCAAAGTGACATACAATATCCCAAAGTAGTGGGAAATAAAAACTGTGATAGTATGACTGATGAATATAATGTTACTATCCAGTCGGTTTCGTTTAAATTTTCGAAGCAGGATGTACGAATAAGGGAGACACTTTGTCTGAATGATGCAAATGTCCAGCGTAAAAATTGTAATGACATTCTTAATCACACATAACGTTTATGCATGCCGCACTTCTATATGTACTTGACAGCGATATTATATGAAATATTTTGAGTTCACAATTCCTCCGAGACTTGTAATTTTGGATACTTGAAACAAGTATGCATGCGATAACCTTTTCTTTTGTTACATCGATATTAAGTACATAGAAAGGTGATTTGAAAAGTTCCAAGTTCATCTAAAAACTATTAAAAAAGTTACAACGGGACTTTCAGAACAAACTCATGCTTACCAGATTTTATATATAATTGAATGGAAAGGGAAAGAGTTTTTGCAAACAGGGCAATATCCCAAAGACGTACAAATTCCAAGAAATATACGTATGTGCATAATACAACCATGTAGATGCGATACATGGAATGTGGCGTACTCATTCAGAGAGAAAATGTAGAAAAACAGCAATTTAGCTAAGCCAGCAACGGGATTTCTTGGCGATTCTTATTGCTAAACAGTGGAATATATAATATGTACGTACGTAAAATTAAGGTTTTTTTGTGCTCGACTCCGTGTGTGGAAGCGTTCTTACAGCTTCGTTCGCTAACTCAACTCATAGGGTGCATTTGGTCTAGTCTACACAGTGAACCAAAGCTCAACTCTCGACTCAGCAGCAACATCAGGTCAATGTCTTCACTTGGTGAAGCGTATTTTGTTTATTTTCTCACTACTACCACTACCAACATCAAATAGTGCCACTGCTATACACCAAGTTGAAACGATAGTATAACGTCTGATTTGTGGTCAAATGACAATAAAAACGCCTTCCCTGTTTGTTAATATGATCAATGATGACTCATTTTGTATTGTGTATCCAACATAGGTAATTGAATAAACACCATACAGGAATCTGAAATAAATTATATTTTTCAGTCCAATTTCGATACACTTTAATTAATACTCAAGTTTAAGTGTCTCCATTACTATTTGAATAGCATAACGCATACTAATTGAAGTTATTGAGTAAGTAAATAACAGCCGAAAATTATTTATCGCAAAACTACATCTTGCATGAAGAATATTAATATAAAATCGCACAAACTGCAAACTATAATGTGGATGAGCAACTATCTCAATATTCAATTTCTATCAACTTCGCATCTCATCACTTCATTCCAGTGCTTGAACCACATTACATACACTGCTTGTGATAACATGCACGCGATATGAATAGGTACGCATGGAAAACTGATAAGCTGTAGTGTTTAGTTTAAGAGCGGATGTGTGAAGAAATAGGAATAGCATTTTAAAATCTGAAGTGTGTATGTTATACATATATGTAGCACGTAACGTAACTCATGCATTACTAGTCCTCAATCCAGTGGGAAGCTCAGCTCAACTAAAGGGCATCGATCGCCCATCGAGCTTTTTGCAGAGTGCATGATACTCTTGTAACATTCCAGAACTACTACAGAAAATGTCTTTAGGTATTCGATTCAAGCTCACAATGCTTGTTCAGTTTAATACACGAGTTATAGAACTTTGAAATTCAAGGCAAAGATGAACTACCTATTATTGTACTTCACTGTATTAACATACATCTTATGTCTTACAAAACAAATATGCAACATATTATGAATATGTAATGTTGATTCCTTTGTGGAAATCGACGGTTTTGAACTGGATCTACTTATTGTGCAGTGTAAATTTGACAGCTGTTGAGCAGTAAAATTTCAGTTCTACAGAACTGGATATGTTGATTGCAACGGATATCACCTGGTTGCATTATGACAGTGTTCATCTTGAAGTTCATTCTACCTCAGCTTTCTTAAAACTCACACACGAGACATTTTATAATTTTCATGCTTGCTACCAGTGCAATTCACCATTTGTTTAGTGTACTAACGGTGCTTTCATTATGTTGGTTTTTTTTGCAGATGTTCTAATTTACAAGTCTTGTCCACAAAATATAATATAAATTAGTTGATACAATCATACAAACGAATCACATAAATAGTAGGGTTGAATTTACGGCAAAGGCCGAAAGTCAATAAAGGAGTATCGAGCAAGGTCAAAAACTGTGCATTGGCATTGAAAACCAGTAGAGTGATTTTAATCATGACGGCCTTACGCTAATAAGCGTATACATACATGCACATTTTCGTCACTTACTTAGAAGGTGGTCACAGTAAAGACCTTGGTACAGGTTGTCACCTTGAATCATTCATATGCCAAATATTCACGAAAATTATTTACAACTTGCAAACATAAAGAACTTTTCCTTTAAACATCATACATACTAGTAGTAGCTTCTTAGTCTCATTCCAAAATTCAAAAAACATTAAATGATAATTTCCTAGCGCTTAGAATCTCAGATTAGGATACGGTTTGTCTATTTTTAGTACACTAAACTAAAACTTGTATCGAATTAGTAAAACTCAAAAGGTGAGTACAATTACCTTTTGGTTTTAGTATCCCTCCAGGATTATTTATTTCCTCGTGTATAATTTCCACTTCATCATCATCCACACACTCATCACCTTCGAAGAAACCACTTTCGTGGTCCGACTGAGCACCCATTTTTATTTTACTCATATATACGCTTGTTGTAAACGAAGATAGTACTAATCTTTATCTCACTGAATCGCACTTTCTCCGAGAAAATGTAATTACAACTAATAAATCTCTAACGCCTATTACAAGTATATTTAGAAAATATTTGCTTTTTGAAACACTTTCATGCAACCAGTGCCACTTGCACGAGTAATTGTATTCTCACTCACTTAACCTACACTCACTGTCACCAGTACTTTGATTTTTCCGTTAATTTATACTGTGCGGATTTGTTAACCAGCTTCGTAAAAAGCAGAAGTCAATGTGTAAACTATAAGTTTAACCGTTTTCCACAATGATTTCATGATAATTCTTTTACTGAATCAGAAATATCATGCAGCATGAACATGACATTATATAGCAAGGTTAGATGCCTTATTTATGCCGATGCTGTGTTCAAATAAAACAGATGTAAAAATTGTCGCTATTAAACTCCTGTCTTGCAGACACTATTTAGCACAGCTACTCTAGTATTCAGAGAGCTTCACAACATCCAGCGATGCACAAATGACGGAATCCAAAATGCCAATGGATGGTCAGAGCAACGATATTGGGTTTTCCAATTTATCACCCTAATGACTGCAAGGAGGAACTTTCACCAGCACCAAAATTTTGGTTACCGAATGTATGAAATCAGATTGACTGATAAAATTATTAATTCGTAAAAAAGCACCAATCACTATCGTATTAGTTAGTTGTCGAAAATGTTATCGCTCAATTAATAATGCTTTCTCCTAATGCCGATCCTTTCTCCTCAAGAAACGTATGATGTAATTAACCTTATGTTATATTGCAATTTTTCTCAAAGCACATGTAGGGAAATGACTGCACAGAAGGTCTACATCGATGTGTTCAACTCAACTGTCTAACGATATCTGACGGCAAAATGAGGTTGACTGCTACGAGAACTCTCCACTTTTAGTGTACGATACTCGTATTGGTGCAAACTCAGTGGGCTAGTCCTTTAGCATTATGATCACGTTACACAGCAGAGAGTAACCAACTCTGTACCCCACCATGCGACGTGCAGAAGTTGTGATACTATGCCGTACATTTGTGCATGAACTGGATGTGTGTATAGAGTCTGCAATACCCCATTGCAGTGCATGGCTTCAGTCTTGAATTCCTATCACCATAATATATCAGTAACAGCAAAAATGGCATGAACTGGGATATCGTAATAGTGATAGTAAAAGGAAAGCCCACTGAGAACAGAAAGGCTGAGCCAGCTGATAGAGTGAAACACGAGGTTTTGTTGAGTGTAAGGGGATCGACCCCATCTATGCACATGTAACAGTTCAACCAATCCTATGAAGAACACAAGAGATTTCTACACATTAACTATTGCCCCAGTGTGGTCCCTACTGCTTACATCAGTAATATGCCTATGCTTGCATGTGAGAATTTCTACTAAACCTGCAATTTATTTTAGTCAAGCTTGTTTAGCTGCAATATATATACTTAGACCGTATATATTCTATGTACCGTTTATGAAAGTTAAAATCAGAATTATCGAATGAATGTTAACGATACACTACTAACATAACACACAAGAAATATACATGACTGGACTCATGCATGCCTGTCTGTCAGATCAAGCTTATAGTATAGTAATTGCAACCAAGAACTAACTATATGTGCTGCGATGTAACAGCTTACACTGATGTTAAACATAACTATACTATTAATAGTAGAACTGTCGCTTATCAGTTAACCAACCTATGAACGAAAAATTAGAGAAATTCTTATGCAAGTAATAAGTTGACGCTCATAGTGCCTATGATAGGTGTTGATGAAGCCATCTATGAATGCTATTTTAATTTTAATCATTGAATTACTAACAGTTTCACATCAATTTAATTTCCACTGGGATCCTGAAGATTCCTAGCATGCGAGAAGAAAGAAAATGGCAAAACTATTTATATGAGGCTAACGTTTGCTTATCTTTATCTCATTCCCTCAGGCTTGTGGCTATTATTGTCTTTTCATGTTTCCATGTTATGCCTTTATTTGTACGTATGATGTCTCTACTTAATCAATGAAGATAACAAGGGTGTTTCATATATGATTGTCGTATCTCTAATTCTATTACTAATCGTAAGTTAAGAAGTACCTAGTTGAAAACTTGTCCAGACACATTTAATACGACAGACCAGTGAATCTTTCGATCAGGTCAGTGGACCAAACTCAGTAACGAAATGACGACTACGACGATCTTATATAATATGGATTACTAACGCAATTTTGGTTCTCTGCCGATGGCGTGCAATGTCATTTCTCTAGTCATGAAATATTTGGTTGGAGTAAAACTTAACATATGCGGACGAACCCGCTCCACCAATTAAGTACTGACTACTTGTCCAACATTATGTTATAGTACACCATTTACATACCCCATAGTCATTTATTGTGCCACGATAAGTTTCCATGTCCATTGCTGCATTAAATACTGTCCGAAATACAACCTTTAGAATCCTATTCCAACTTTACTTCGTTTTCAATAAGCATATGTAGAAACAAAATGACAACCTTTTAATCTGCCTGCACCAAAGTCTACACGTCAGGCGAAGGTACCTTAGTTGAATGGCTGTTTCTAGTATACACACTTATTCCAGTAGCAAAGTACCTTTCTCTACAAGGGCTTGCAGTACACAGCATTATTAGCTAGATTGTTTTGGCACTCCTTTTGGCTTTTGGAGGCAGTAGGGAATACTACGCAAACAGCGATTTAATTGAGTTGATGTTGAGATTGAAGCATTTGTTCATATAGCACATTATTTTTTCAATTAGATTACGCTAGAATATTGAAAAATAGGATGATACTCGCTCCTTGTGAAAAACGCTAGTAAGTTTTGAAACAGTCAGTGCTCGCAATTAGAGAAACAAACTAAAAATATGATCTGAAAATTCATACATTCACTTAAAATTCCTACAAAAGAAATAAAAAATATTGCTTTACTTACCGTTAGTGAGCTCAATTTCAACGGATACAAATTCTGTTTCTGGCTTTGACTTTTGTGCTGCAGCTCTAGCGAACCTCGAAAGGCCCGAAGGTCCTGGAAGCACTGCCAGTACTTCGATCTCAGAAGACTTCCGGCATGGAGGAGGCATTTTGAAAGTATGTGTGCTGGTCGCAACAGGTTTCGGTGTTTGTTTCTTACGCCTAGTGTTTCGTTGAGAATCCATTTTGAATATTTATACTATCTCTATCTAGCTGTATAAATCAGTATGTTATTAAACTGCTGCTAAACTATCCAATCTATGAACCTACACTACAATCAATGTCCAATCTTGACCATTAATCACCAGAAGACATTGAATCTCCAACAATAACTGTATTTTTATAAATTTCCTAAATAACAAATTTTCAAGCTGTCGCCCGAGGTTAGAAGAAAGGCTAAGCCAAGCAGAGTCTAAATAATAATAACTAGCACTTCTAGCACCTAGTATTGATTCAAAACTTGTAGTCTGAAGCCGGTAATAATTGAGGTTAAGGCACCAACAGTAATGAACTGATTAGCGACAAGGTAGACTAGAACTAGAATGAATGACTAAATATAAGAATTATATGCTAAGAATTGGGCCCGTGTTATTCTAAACAGTTTGACAAAATCTGCTAATTTAACTCTTATCCAGTTGACTTAGGGCATCAGAGACAACAAACATGATAACGATCCTGAAAAACCAATATAACATTTATTTATAAGAGTTAATAAAATCTTTCCATCTATAATGGAATGGATTTTGAACCACCGGAAACGTATGAAATCAAACTTACATACAAATATGTATAACGAGTGCAATCTATCTCTGGTGTCGGTCCTCAGTTTATAATTAAGGGAAAGTTCTCCGATTGGTCTACAGGGGAAATATTTATTTCGTCCCTTCCGATTAAGGCTTTCGTGGTTTCTGCTTTACGATTACTTATTGATAATCTACAAACCACAACAAAAAGTATTTCACTGATCATTATGTGTAAACAACCCCAAAGATTAATCCTGCACAAATAAGATTCACAAACTTACTTTAATTCATAGAGTTGTTGATCCAGTCAGCAATCATCAAGGAAAAGTTCCACCATATAATCAAATTTTCCCTGCAACCAAAAAAGCAGAATATGAATGTCATGAACTCTAACGATGGTCACAATTCACAAATAAATTAAGAAAACTCACCAGGTTAATTGCTTTATTTATCCCAGTCCCAGTGATTAAACCAAACGAAACAACTGGTTACTGATCCAGTGAAGATGGAATAATTACGATGGAAGATATTCAATCGCACTTTTGGAAAACTTAATTTAATTTCCAAGTTTTCTTCCCAACAGAAGAAAGAGAGAGGCACTTGATTCAATTGCAGAATCCAAAGATAAGTCTTGATATGGCTGGTATTGAATTTGCAAATTTAGTTTTATACTCAACACTTATAATCCCCAATTGATAATCTCTCACTTCTTTTTCAACTTAAAAACTATACTCCAGTCTCTACTTTAAGGTCAACCCCCAATAACTAACAGTCAACAGCAAGTTTTAATTAAATATAACTATAATTAATTCATAATTCCACTCACAATTCGCAAAACTCACAATATACGACGTCCCATAAACCATATGATGTTTTGGAAATGCAGAGAAAAAGGTTCTCCAGCCAAGAGACAGCTGAGCAGCTTGTTCATATCATATCAGTTGAGTATCGGGCAAGGCGAGAGTCAAGTTTCCCCTCAGATACAAGCATATCCTCTGCATAGCATGGTTGTTTGCTCAAGACCTTTTTGGGTATATGCCTTATTTTCCTCATGCATAATTTGTTCAATGCATAACACATTTGAGTTGAGCTGTATACTTATCTTTTGGTCAAATTTCTACTGCAGTTTTTTCATTGCATAATATTATACATGTTGTAGGAACTTCGGGGTTTAGGTTTCCGTTTCGTAACATGATGCGATGGGTTGCTTGTTGGACGAACGTGAAAACAACAACCACTAAAGATGTTGCTGTTCCTTCCGTTCCGAGTAACCAACAAAACATTGGGGATAAGCTAGATGAATGCTTCTATGGTACATAGATATAGTGTACTTGGTAGATACTCACTTAATAGGAAATTTCCTTTAACAAATTTCGTTCCTTGCCTAATCGATTCCGAGGAAATTTATGGGCGCTTGCTTTCCTTGAACAAAGATCATGCACTTTCGACGTACTAGCTATTAAACTAAAGGCTTCTGCGTCACGATGTACATAATATGCGTAGCCACTTCCAGAATTTATTTAAGCCACAAGAATGCAGCTAGCTGTTTGGCTAAAAGATAAGACATTGGCTTACTAATTACTGAGACGCAAGTACTGATGGGAAATAGTTGACCATAAATTATAATTTAGTTCAAGCAAACTTTTTAAATCCTATCCGTGCCTTTCTTACGTCATATCAGAGCAGAATGATTGAACTGACTTTCACTTAAATAGATAGGTATTTAGGAATTCCACTTTTCCACAAACTCTTTATTTTTAACTTTAAATAATGTCAGAGATAATGTGTTTGTCATGAACTCAAATACTGGAGTTCAAGGTAACTACTTCAACCTGTAACTGTATTTCAATTGCAGGTGTCTACAATGCCGCAATTTACGTAGCCACATACTATGTGAATTAGCCCGGTAATTATTATATTACCTGAAAATACATATCTCTGTTAAAGGATTTATATTGCATAAGATTTTTATTGAACCAGAAATGAAATTTGGTTTAATTTCAGTGGATCAAATTTACGTCAGTTTTTTTCAAGTGAAAAGTGTATAAGCACATCTACTCTTTGATAGTATACATATTATTATGTTAGTTAGGATTCCAAAGTCAGATGTCTGGTGTGGTTAGTGTATTCATACATATGCCAAATCCTTTTCAGGATATACAACAAAATAAAAGTTTGCCAAACAAGCAAAAAGTAGCCTTGAAAATTGAGCAGGCCATAGAAGTGCACACAGCACTGTGTAGTGTACAAACAACATTTCGGGATGTGTGTTAAATAGCAGGTTTATATATGAATATAAAATCAGTTTGGACTAGCTCTCCACTCGTTTTATATTTTAGTAAAAAATCCCCATGATTGCAATACCCTGACAATCCCACTTGGTTCACAAGTAACCTAATTGTGGCTGATAGGAAGGGCAATATGTAAACCATTATAAACTGACTAGTAGACTAGTGCTCATCCATGATTCTAGAATTCATAGAACTGCTTTGGAATGAATATGAAACGCGGCATCGTTCATGTAATATGGTATATCAGGGAAATTGTATAGCAAGTAATCTTCATGGGATATGTTTCGGCAAATACAGATATTGTGCAATGCTAAGAACGGCACCAAGAAGGAAAGAAGTTCCAAACCTAACATCAGTGGATATTTTTCGTGATGCACACGATTTCAGTATACTTAATGGATGAATATAAGTAAGTACATTACCCCTCAGTGGCCTCAGTCATCAATATACGGTGGCTAACTACGTACATTAAATTCCTATATTAGTTGGATCAGTCAGTCGTCATCATCATCCATAACGGATACAAATGTGCCAATCACCAATATAGCAGCTCAGGTAGCTTGTATTGTTGATGAATAAGCTTTTATATTATGTACTGTCACATACTACGTATATATTGTTCAAAGACCTAGTATGTTAGTGCTTTATCCGTATCACGCACATCTATGTGCATCATTAGTTGCACAACAGAATGTGAAATTACGCAAGTGGAAGTGGGAGTCACTAGCTATTCTGGAAGGATATAGACTCCATATTATATGTATGCAATGAATGTCTACTAGGTCTTTGGGGCAGTATTTAGATACTTGGAATGTCTGTTTCCAAGCTTGTGAATGCTTTGCAACTACACGGTAACCGATGGACAAATGGGACGCAAACCGCAAAAGCTAACACGGATACAGCTACAAGTCTTGTCATGTCAATCAGTCAAAGATAAAGACTAGTCGATGAATGGTTGATGGAGCAAAAAGTATTTTTAATGCGGCTAATAATTTGTCTTGGTTTTTTGGTTTTTAATAGATGATAATTTTAGTTAAGATACCGCAAATTATGTTAGAATGCCATGACCGTATCATGCTAATACTTTATAAATTTACTAATAAGACTAGGTAATCCAGAGATTTTCAGATATTTATATTATTTGCATATTATGCAAATTATGGACACAGTTCTTCAATTTGGCACTTATTCATTTCACATGAAATTATCATTTCAAAGCACATGTTAGCTCCACCTTGGATGAAACCATTTCCATTAAAGTGGAAGTTGGGCTGAACTCTATGATCTACAATTTTCTTTGCAAACCCGGGTGATGTTCGGATGTCAGGTTTCGTAAAATCCTGATTAGAGGATTAGATGTAATGTTGCTTTGCGAATTGCAATGTAAAAACCACATAGTTGATCAAGCGAAATTTCCGAGCAACTTCTGACGTTTTTAGTTTCAGTCTAAAAATAGTGTTTTTCTAAACCTATATAGTAACTAAACTAAAGTTTTCACATGATGTACCAATTATGGTTATACATCGTGAAATGTTTCAATTGTTTATCAGCAAATGCAATACTTCAAATAAGTATTAGTAAATTTCCAGAAAGCAATATCACCCATTGCTTCATGATTTACTTTAAGTAGCATAACTAGTCAATCATTTATTTTCTTGTTCTCAGTTCCATTCTGCATTCTAGTGTGAATACTGCTGAATCTGAATAAGCAACCCAAATATTTTTTAATTAGAAAAGGAGATTTTAAGTTTTTCTTGGGTTACGACCTTGTCAAGTAAGTAGTCTAAAATTCATATTCAAGCAGATATTAATTTATTTTGTATGGATCAATGGGTGTACAGATTCCTTCTGTCAAGTTATAAGCTTAGCCAGTGTATATTTTTAGGGCCAAATTAAATAGCTTTGCATAAGTAGCAGAGTAAATCTCATTTTAAAGATATTATCCGGAAGAGATTTTTCATTCTTATCAAAAGTTCACCGAACTGAATACCACAAGTAAATAACCAGCAATCTCAACAGGGCAGGGTGAGCTTTTTCTTTGCATAGTATTTGAATAATACACGATAAGTCAGCTCAAAGACAGTTTTGTCCATGAATGAAATAGTAACAAGTAAAAAACGCCATGTTTTGCATTATATTTGATTTTTTAACTTTGAATATGTGTGAGTACTGATTTTCTTCAGGTCTTTATAATTCAGGTTTCCATTCTCTCACTTCCCACCCATGAAATCTGTGCATCATCACCCTAATATGTCCATCAAAGTCAAAATAGTATATCAGTCAAATGTATCCTCTCTGAGAAAAATAGTCTGCCTTGTTTGTAATTATGTAGATATTGACTAGGTCATCTTGTTGGCAGCGAAAGGTCTATTTTTATACGCAGCAGAACGTAATTTACATTGGGTCAATTAAAGCAGTATCCTCGTATTTTGGTAGGTATGTATAATAAGTACCTCGCAATAAATGGGAATTCCTGCACATGTAACGAACCAGTATCAGGCAGCTTCGGCTAGCCGTTAAAATACTACTATGGGATCAGGATACAGATTACTATGAATAAATTCATTTTCATAAGCTGCATTCTTTGTTCTTTAAAGATGGTCATGGTAAAGTATGTAGGCCATAGGTCACATCACCTATTCTAGGTTGTTGGTTAATATTAAAGGCGTGATGCTATCTGAATGTTTCTCTGATATCATCCGTTATATAATTTTTTACATCCTTCAGTCATGTGCAATTGAGTAGTTCTTGAAAAGTTGTTAACCCAGAGAAGTCTCGACGCATACACAGCAGTAAAAAATCCAGTTTTCATTAGTTTTGTGAAAGACGCCAAGTCAGCAGTGGGTGAGTGGAACTTGCGACCACTCCGTTGGACTCCTTCCTCATCATAACATTATATAACACCTAATTCTCAAATTGGTTCTAAATATTAATACACCTGTAAACTCAACAATTTTGTTGACTGAAAACCAAAATGTCGCTAGAAACCACATTTCCGTTTTTATACAACTATTGGCCGCACGTCATTGCTCTGATAGCTACGTACTCTAGCGTTGTATATTTTGTTAACACCAAAAATCAAAATACTGAAAAACAAGTGGAAAATAAAATTAAGAAGAATAATCCAGTTATTATAAAAAAGAAATATCTGAGTCCAGACCAAGGTATGTTTTTGTAATAAATTTTCAGATTATCGTGTCTTAATGTTTGCTTGTCGATATTTTGTAAATACTCCTTTCATTTCAAGTTACGTCATGATGGCATGTTTATCATGTTTATGCGTTTTTAGAGGCTGAAGTACATGACGATGAAATCGAAGATGTGGATGGGGCAAAGATATCCAGTGCATTACCAGAAGATTTACCTCATGTTCCACTTACAACCTACAAGCGTTATTCAGATAAGGAGATGATTGAGCGCTCCGCTGCATTTTATGATGATATGAATAACCGAAGAACGGTTCGCTTTTATAGCTCGGAACCAGTGCCTAAGGAAGTTATTGAAAATATTATCCGTACTGCCGGTAAGCTATCTTTGTTGGCTCCTATATTTTGTTACAAATATTCAATGTGATGACCCAATGACTTTGTTAATGGATAGGCACGGCACCATCGGGAGCTCATACTGAGCCTTGGACATACGTTGTAGTAGGAGACAAAGATGTGAAGGCATCGGTACGTCAATTAATTGAAGAGGAAGAAGAAATTAACTACAACAAGCGAATGGGTAAGCAATTTTTGGGAATTCAGTGCAATTAGTCAAGAAACCATTGATAAATACTGAATGCAATAATGCCTTCTTTATGGTTAGGTGTACAATGGACCACTGATCTTATGCCTTTGAAAACGAACTGGGTAAAGGAATATTTAACAACAGCACCATATCTGATCCTGGTGTTCAAGCAAGCTTATGGGTTTAATCCCGATGGAACCAAAAAGAATCATTATTACAATGAAGTCAGTGTCGCAATCGCTACTGGAATTTTACTAGCTGCGATCCAAGTAAGTTCTATACCATACTACAAACTTGATACTACCTAAGTCAATACACTTGTGAACCCATTCCGATTCCCACCTATCATCACAACACACCAAAATGTGGTTTTCCATGTAACATACGACACAAAACTATTTCCTAATGAAAATCATGTATTTGCAAATAACAGAAAGCTGGACTGGTCACGTTGACTAGCACCCCATTGAACTGTGGTCCTGCTCTTAGAACTCTCCTTGGAAGACCAAACAATGAGAAACTGATGATTCTACTTCCAGTCGGATTCCCAGCCGAGAACTGTTCTGTCCCTGACCTTTCAAGAAAACCTCTGGAAGAAATTTCTTCTTGGTTCTAATGATTGTGTTGCAATGCAGACACAGAGAATCTGATAAGCCTGGTCACACATAAAATACAAACATACATATAAATATACTTCATATTATAAATAATTTTATTTTACAAGTACCAGATAGAGCCAAACATAATAGATGGGTTAAATGATGAGTTACTACAACTTGTCAATTTGATACTAAATCATAATTTATTTTTAACCCGGTGTGAATAACGGAAGAAAATGTCATTTTAATTTCATGCAACAGCAGTTTTATTTATTCTATACAAAGTAAGTTTTAACAAAATAATTAAATAAATGAAAACGTGTGATTTTAACTCTATATATAATTCTGCACAGTAGCTTCAATGATTCCATCCAGGTGAAGTAGATTCACTTTCTGGAGGCAGCATGCACGTTCTCACATTTGTCTCACCAGCATTTTCAATGCATGAGCAACGTCCTGGAAGTTTCGAGTTTCTCTTTTTACAATAAGCTGACTCCACACACAGCGTTCCTCCAACTTCATCCGAACAATCCGCACCAACCAAAGCTACACAAGTTTTGCTGACAAGGTCAAAAACTTGTAAAGAGTCTGGACAGTCGCACATTCCCTCTCTACAAACTAAATATAAGCTATCACAATCATCAAAGGATTGGCAAGGTTGACTATAGCCCTTTTTGCACAAACCATCTCGAGACTCTACATAACCTTCCTTGCAATGGCAACGACCGCTGACTTCAATGTCACTGTTGGTGGTTAGCACGTAGTTTTGGAGTTGGTTAGTTTTATAGGAAAACGGAGAGCTCCGAGAAACCCTCTTTTTGGGAATAGGGACGTCAATACATATTGCATTTTCAGTACACTCTTTAATATTTGGATAGCATAAGCCACCAACTCGTCCTACACATCTTTTACTCTCGGGGTCGTAACGATCTGTTGCGTCACAAACACACACATTATTTATACAAACCATGTAAGTTAGATGTGTACTGCAATCATTTTGGTTAAAGAGACAAGGCTGCCCCACACGTTTAACACACTCTGTTTTTGAAAACTTTACATAGCCATCTCTACACATTGGCTCAGATTTCCTAGATGAGCAGTTGAAGGTTTGTTTTGGGTCGTTGACCGAACAAGGTTCACCTATTGTGAATGCATTGTTAATATAGTTAATCCTCTCCTTATCATGTGAAGGATTGATGTTACCAAACTGCGCAGTTGACTCTTTAGGGTCGTCTCCAGACATGATGGCTAATATTGGTAAGAATGGAATGGACAAGAAGATAATGCAATGGAAGGTCATTGTAGATTAAGTTGTTGAAGAATTGTTTCGACTAGTTTTTGATCAGACTGGAGTACAGATAAAGTTCAAAGAACATTTCAAGGTTGTAAACTAAATCAAATTACGTAAAAACAGCACAAAATATTCTCGACTGTAACTCCCAGCGCTGAGTACTAGCGCGAAGGGCACCCTTCAACTGAAACAAAAGGTGAGAGATTCTGACGTATTCAGTTACAAAGTTGCAATAACCTTTAGCGATATAGTTACCTAACCTTTTTTTTAGAAAAACGAGAATATTGACACTCAACATTGTGACGGAAGCGAACGGATGTTTGTTCGTTATTATTGTGACTACGTATTTGTAAATATTAGATTGCCAACAATCCTTGAGAGATCATAAAAGTTCCATATTATAACATGTTTACAGAGATTTAATTTTACAACTAGAACCTCTGTGTGATGATCGTATCATGTTTCTTTAAATTGTAATATGTGCATAATGTATATTAATCGGAATCTCGATGGGATGTCTGATTACTTTACTTGGTAAAAACTAATGTGACAAGAAGCAAAAGGTTTTTCTTAAAGGAATCATTCATCATTGAAAGAAATAGTCGAGATATTCGTAATTTTTACGACAGTAGCTGCTGCCATTAAAGCAAATTATTAAAAATCGGCTTTTAATTGGTTGGTAAAGCAAAGTCAGACATGCTGCAAAATAACAGAAATTGAATTGAGATAGGTTATAGTAATGGTTGACTTGTTGACAGTGGAGTTGTGCATTGTATTTACAGAGCAAATATATTATTCAATACATGCATACTTATATTGCTATATTTTATGAACATAAATGTTAATCTAGATACGATGCATTGTGCTAGTGCACATGTCCACTTACATCTGAACGAGTACTGTGATTATAAAACAAAATTGCAGGTAGATGTACGGAGAATGAGAAAAGAAAAAATTTAATTCTGACAGTGAAACTTTCTAAAAGAGATTTTGCGTCTGAATATCAACGAGCTGTCGACGGAAATTCCGTTTTATATGCATGAGTACGTAATGCAAATAGACATATAAACACAAGCATGACCAACGTCAGTGCCGAATTTCCTGCTACATAATTTTCTTTGAGAAGTAGACAAAAGTTTAGAAACTAGATTGCTTTTCACATTGTTGAGGACCAGAATGCTACGAGTAAGTATGTACACCAACTACGCGTGTTAAGAATGCTATAGGATCTGAATTACTTTCAATCGATATTCATGCATTCGTTTAGGCAAATAATTATTGCAGCCGCCATTTTTCTTATGTCATCTTGTTTAAATAAATGATTTTTATTTACCACATAATTACACGTGTACTTACATTATGATTACATATTACAACGATGGATTATGTACATTTTCCCCTTTATCATAAAAATATTGATGCGAACATTTCATGAGGATCGTAGTATGCTATTGGTATTCGTGGTAAAGAGAAGTACTTCTTTTTAAATTTCATTGTCATTTTGAGTAGACCAAGATCCCTTATACGTCTTACAATCATAGTGCAGGTCGCAAATCAAGAAAAGCGGTTGTAATTTCCGTCAACAATATTTTCTCGGTCATCATGCTGTATTCTAACATCGTCGTAAGATGAAAATGTGTCCCTAGTTCCCATCTGATGGCCATCTGGTGGTTTCGTTGAAGCCTGAGACAAATTATTCATGATATTAAAATTTGTACTTACAAGAAAGCTGTTTGGATACTGGAATGTACTCTCATTACCTCCTGGCATTTTCTGTACATGACAAAGAGGCCAACGGCCAGGAGAATGACTAGTGCAAGTAAAAATATTGTGAAGGCTAGCAGCATGCCACCCGACGGTGGTTGTTGACTTCCAATGGCTCCGGCAATCAGTTCACCTGATAAAAATGAAGACTTACAACTTACAACAACCATTGTCTACTGTTATAGAGTGATACAACTACATTTCCACGTCAGCTTACCTTCCTGCTTGTGAAGGGTAATCAAAACGCCAAAAGTTGTGGCATTTTCACTCATGGAGCATACAAATGTCGTTACCGGATCAGACACTGTACTACTGTCGATTTCAAATCCCATTTTTGGGTCGTATCGCAAGTTGCTTCCTAATTCCAGTCGATGTATTCTCTCCTACAAATATTCTCAAGAAAATTACTCTAAATTCAAAACACCATCCACATTTCTTGTGGCTTAAAAAACATTCTTACAGAGTCTTCGTGATCCAAGAATAAATATGGCTTTGACTGTGGATTGGAGACCTCACAAGGAAGTGTAACCCAAGTGTCGTAATCCCTAACATTTTTAATGACTTGCATATGACGACCTTCGTTGACAAATGTTGCTTCTCCATCGCCTATTAACAAAGTAATGTAACATCAAATATCATATGAATAAATAAAAATGCTCCATAAAACGGCAATATTGTTTTTAACTTACCAACTGCATAAATGTAAGCACTGGCTTGAGGATACTTGGCAAATGTTTTTCTACAAGTATAGTTTCCTGTGCTTTCCTTTTGGAGTGGGTCAATGTGAAGAACTGCTTCATATACTTTCTTCATTGAGAGGACATTGTTACAAGGAACTTTCCCAATTTTCGATGAATTTGTCTATGAGTCAGCAGCATTTAGATATGAAATGATTCAGGAGCTCCTTTAAAATAATTAACTAAATCAGGTTAATATAATGCCAACCTTTTCCGTTCCTCGAAACCATTGCACAGGATAGTTAGCCCTGCAAATTAATTTAATCTCATCCACTGGATTATAAAGCGACAGCGTTTGGTTTGAAACAAGATGAGGTACTCGAAGTCTCCTTGATGATATACTTGAATTTCTTTGCAAAATTATGATGGGGTTTGAGTCCACAGGGCAGCTAGAATTAAATTAACAATTTGTAACATCGTGCTATCGGAAAAATACATAACAATGAAGTGTTCAGACTAAAGTCTTACTTGAGAGGAGATTCGGCATCAACAGGTGGAGTAGCTATAATTAGGTAAAAAGTTTATAAATGTGCGCAAATGCGATATATTTTCTCCGTGTTGGAAATGCTGTGATTTCAATTCAATAAGGAAATCGTGTACTTACGTGATACATTCAAAGCAAACGTGGAATTTTTCCATTGAGTACTGTTCCACACAGGTGCAAAACACATTAAGCCAGTTATCTCGGAACTAGGGATCTTAATGAAGCTTGATCGCAGATACTTTTCCAAATCGTATGAAAATCGATCATCTTTCTTCTCTGTGTGTGAAAAATAGACGTTTAATTCGAGGTCAAATTTCATTTTCTTTGTACTGACTAACTGAAGGCATCTTCGCATTTTCTTCCAACTTACCAACATCAAAGAAATCAATTGTACCATTTTTGTACATAAAGGCCCATTGGGCTTCCCGTGCAATTTGGAATTTTTCGTACATGCACGTGAATAACATCTTGTCTCCAACAAATACATTAGTTTCTGGACCCACAATTCGGACAAGGTTAGCAGTTGGAACTGAATCAATATCTGTTAATGGTAACAAATCATCGGTGCGTTATAATTGTGATCATAATAGATTCTCTTGACATTTTCCGTGTTAACTTACAAAGAGTGTCAAGATTTGCAATCGCAAATTTCGTTGTGATGTAGTCTCCAACCCCACATTTGACAATTCCAGAACGAATGTACCCTTGACTAATTGTAGTTACATTGTGGTTATCCTCGCCATCCTCATCACTGAAAATACTCTCGGCAGAATAACTGCGTGCATCAAAGTCAAACTAGGGAGCAACAATATCATTTTGTCAAATCAAAACCAATGTTAACGGTGGCATCAAGATATTTTGCTACATTATAAGCTGTTAGTAGTACCCAAGACAGAAATCCACTTTTGATTTGACATTCCACAGGATTTTCGCAAGGTATGAATGTCATGTTTACGCGAGCACTTGCTTTGCTCGTGCAACTCAACTCTCCTCGTGGGGTAGGGATATTTAGGAAATAACCATCGCCTTCGGTGTTTAGGGCGTAAGCACGAATAGTTCCTCTGAATGTTCGATCCAATAAAAAGTAGAACCTTGCAGCTTTTATTCCATCTGTAATTTGTATTGTAAATTATATCTTTGAATGCATGTACTAAAAACGAAAAGAAGCAGCTGAAGAAGAGCTGCACTTGATATCCATTTACAGTGTTGATATCTTCTCACGTACCATTTTTTAAAGTCCAGTTACAGTTACATCCATAATCCGTATCATAATGCCATGTCCACAAGGCTTCCTGATTGCTTTTTTTAACACAGCTAACGTCACCCCTAATTTGATCTTGTTTCGGATGAGTAAAAATATCTGCAGCTGCACCATACTTGAATGTATCTGACTTGTATGTAATTTCTCGCACGTGATGCTGCACAGGAACATTTTGGTTCGTGAACTTCATTTCAACTGGTTCAGTGGCCTTGCATTGCATTGAAATCTTTGAATTTCTAAAAGTAAGGTGGTTCTTGCTTGGGCTGACAATAAAACCTTGAATAAAACCCAGTTCATAAATATTTGCATGGTGTTTTTTCCTGTATACTTCATCTGATTCTACAAGCGTTATAAATATGTACCTTTTGGAGGTGAAACAGTTACTTCAACTACTTCAGTATCATTTTTATAACTTCCTGAGCAAACATATTTTCCAGCAAGGACGTTTGGTTCTGAGCCGGCTCGCAAGAGAAATCCCATTTTAGGATCATATTTTTGCATAATGTCTTTACTCAACTCGGTGAAATTTCCAAGCTGTAAATTTATGATTATTTTGATTGATCGAATTTACAAACGAATTGCATTGTTAAAACTTTTTATTACTAAAGCGTGTACCTCATTCATTCTTAAAACCGTTGCATTCAATTTCGCAACATTTGCTGGGCAAGGAATGTACACTTGAGAGACTCCTCCTTTCACCAAAACCGTTGCTTCCACAGTCTTTCTTGTATTGAATATCGTTGTCCCATCTAGAAATGAAGATGGTCATAAAATGAATTAACAATTTGTTTTAGTGCTGCTGTGTGACATTGAACACAACTATTGTTGGCTCTAGTAATTCTTTAAAGTGCTTGAATAGCAAAATCTGAAGGACATTCAAGATATGGGTTTTACACTTCTAAGTAGGTTTTAATTTAACAGGGTTTTCCTAGTCATTATTTCTTTCACATTATTATGCAAGGATAATTCGTGCTCGTAAAAAAGTCCTCATAACTCTAACGTGAAAAACAAACAATCATCATCATAATGATTTTTTTGCACTAACCATGAGCAAATCTGTAAATGGACACGGCTCTCTTTCCATCAAAACTTTTACAAGTATAGTTCCCAGTCCGGCTCTCTTTTAACGTGTATCCGCTCGCCAGTAACTTCAAACTAGATACGAAACATCTTTTGGTAGGATTCAAAACATTATCCACATGCACATGAGTTTCCTCACTCAAGTCTGGTGGTTTACTTCCGCTGAAATCCCACGTAATGGGATAGCTAGCTTTGCAAAAAATGAACATGGGTCTAAACGAATCCCACGTTTCATCAGCGCTCGTCGCTGACTCTACTTCCATCGACTCGGCAGAGGTAAAGGCAGCATTGAGTAACGACGCTTTTTTATCCAGCGAGCTGGACTTTGATGCAGTAATCACAGGATCTTCATTAATTCCCGGACAATCCAGTGGGGATTCCTTTTTTGCATTAACTGCTCCAACACATGATAAGCATACTACTAGCAACACTAAAACAGTCGGGTATTTTGAGATCATGTCACGCCACTGACACCTGCACTCGCAACACCTCACACATTTGTCAGCCCTCATTGTAGACGGAGATCAGGAGTTGCGTATAATTATTTTAGCTACACATTAGAAATCCACAAAAATAGGGCTAATGTAGCACTCTGTTAAGAAGATCAACACAACCGGGGCTTATTTCAGCCCTTTTGATGATGAATAAATTTCAGAACGGTTCACCACGAACCAGCGTCTCTTTTGCATCAACTCAACTACCAACAGAAGCTTTGAATCATCAGCACACCCCAGCTCACCTAAGACTACTGACAGGAGGAGTACAGAAGTGTATTGCAACTGCTGAAGGGATGAGAACGAAGCCTTGTGGTGCAGTGTAACTACTGGTTAAGTTGCAGTGTCTCACGGTGCTACATTTGACAATTGCAATATAGTAGTTGTGTATAAGCTGATGTTGTAAAGTCTGATTCAGGCGCAGTGGTACTGTTTAATATTGCATTATTTGCCTGCAGTGCTTACTATGTTACTAGGCGTGTATATTATGTTGGTCTGGTCCTTCCATTGAATGAATTCGTGACGCATAATGGCATTTAAAAATGTTTCCTTTCTTCTTTTGTCAAAGGATACAACAGCGAAAGCGATGAGGAACAACGCAAAATACAAAATACACAATGAACTATTCTTTGCACTACCTCGCAACATAAAGGTTGGTTGGAGTATCTGCGAAGGTTCTTTGATTTACAGCATCAACATCTACATATTAATGAACAACACTGTCATTCATATTACATGACGATAGCAAAAGATGCTACTTACTTAGTGTATATGATTCAGCTAAATAAACCTCCCCAAGCTAAGCCCTTCTTGTGGATGAAATGAATGATCAATTCTCAACCAATCTACTATTTACGGGGCGGTTTGTGATTGCCTCAAGGTATGTGAACTTCAACAAAAAATAATATATGATCGGATCTTCTTGAGCCATGTCAACTAGTATGAATTAAATGGAGAAGTAAACAGGTAATGTGTAAAATATTGAGCAGTACAATAACACATTATAATGGCATGGTAGGAATTGATGAGATATTTGTTGTCAGTCGCACAAGAAGTTTTGAGCATAAAATGAATGTAGTGCAGTGTTTCATCCTTACCATCATCTCACCGTGAGAGAACCAAAGGTGTTCTTGTAAAGAAGCAACGCAAAAATGCCTCGAGTTTACTAATCCTGCATTTGCATTGTTGCCAAAATCTGCAGGTTTGGTATTATAGAGAAAAAATGAACATTCAACTTAAGTAAAACGCTTGATAAGTATTATCATCATGAGGTTTGTCATAGGGGATAGCATGTCACTCACAAATTCCCTGTATTATATGTTTGTGTACACAACGACCAAGCAATAAAATGCTTTCCCCTCATGTTAAACAGTCTCAACATCTGCTAACTTTAAAATTATTATTGTTGGCAGAAGGGATTTTTTTGGCCATATAAAAATGAGACCAATGACAGTTAGATAATACGAGCCAGAGAATCGATCCAAACCAATTCACTCCACCAATTTCGCATCTTGAGAAGAAAACTGGCCGCGTAGCCACATAACAACATTGCTCTTTAATGATTTACCACATGCAACAAGTCCAATTATTACCTTAGAGGAAAAAATGATAGGACATCAAGTCTTGGGGAATATTATCTTTGAATCTCCTCCAATCTATTAATGTGTACATGACCAGTCTATATACGCGCATTAAATACAAGCACACACATGTTGCGGTATCTGTTTCAACTCTCAGGAGAATGATGATGGCAACAGTAGTAGTACATAGAAAAAATTAGTGGATAAATAATGTACATGCAAACTCGATACAGATGAAAATATTTAAAGGTTCAAAACAAGAAGGCCGTCATCATTGGGTAAAATAATTTCGCCGAAACTGAGGTGGTGATGTGAATAAAATGTTTTGATGTTGTGGCACCACTTTTTTCCCTATTGAATACCTGCTTAAACTGAAGATAGACTGTGAGCGAATGGGCTCATAATCATAATCATCATATCATGGAAGGAAACAATAACAAAGTGAGTTTGCATCTGCTTCAAGCCAAGCACAGGTACTACCAAGCACCGAGAGACAGACAGATGAGCAAAATAAAAATCACCATTCTCTCTGGTTTTATCTTGAAATGATATATTGATCAGGTTAACCCTCATCTGGTTCTACGCTACCTAATGAAGTGATACAGGTTTCTGTTTTGTCTTTCCTTGTGCTTCCGATGCGTTGTTGAATAATAGCGTAGGTACTTGAGCTGACTGAGGTACAATTTTAAGCTGAATGAATTGTTTAAAACGCCCGTATTATGGACCCTCTATTCAGAACCCTATGTAGCTAAGATTCGACTCATCTGATAGTTTATCACAAGATCACAATGATATTGACATTTTGAATTGAATGAATCTGTCAAAGCAACTACAAAATCTTCATTTACTTGTCTATTTCCTATGCGCCACAGCGATGCAATCCGATGTAGATGTTACATTGCCAAAAGTCAAGTCCTGTTATTCTATAAATTATCACCTATACGTGTACATCACCTCTTCTTATCTTTTGCTACTCACAGACACTATTTCTCTTCGAATGTTTCTTTACACTCCGATTCTAGCCGAAGATGAATTCATTAGGAAGTGGAGTCGACGGACGGAGTGAATATGTATTCATTACCGGGTCAACTTTATCAACTGTACAATTTCTGCATCAACAAGGCAATCTTGCACAATACACCTATGAATTTGCATTTTATTGTATTCTACATGCTGATTCTGGTATTACGAAGAGTCAAAACCAAAACCAACTACTGTGGTCGTTACAATGAAATGACGTGTGTACCGTTTTCCATGTTAACAATCGAATTACCAAAAGAAATGCTCCCAATCCCGTTGAGTTTAATAGGAGCCACAAATATGAACATTTTATTTTATATTTCAATTGATTATTTTTTAATTATTTTCATCAAACTAAATTCTATTCTGCCTTTGAAATGATGATGATGATCTGGTGATTGAAAACTGAAGCAGCTTTAGTTTTTAAAGTTCCAATTTCTCATCCTGAAAGCTTAGATCAAAAGCTGTAACCACCTAATATATCTATTATAATAATACGACCCCAGAGGGTTCTAGATTCCCACAAACAATCAAAAGTAACAAAAAGGATAAAATGCATATTGTGTTGAGGTGGTAGTGATGCTATTCACAGCAGATTTATATATGAAAACGAGGGTTCGTTGTCGTTTAGTCGGTATACAAATACGCTGCTAAACACAGGCTTGGTCTACTTTAACAACTTTTTCATATACGCTAAAACACTTTTTTCTGACAGAGAATATATTAGCTATGGTTAGGGAGGGTGGCGAAGACTGCTGACTGCAACAGTCATGAATAGAACAACGTGAATATGTGGACTCATTTGTGGTTGTAGTTTGTACGAGTAAAAGGATGATCATCATCATGACAGTGTGGATTCAGAAATGTTTTGACTGACATGTTCCATGTAGCAAATATTATTATTATTTAGGCCACCTGCAATCTGCAGAATGAATCCTTAGCCCTGAGGCAAGGCTCAAGTAAGTACTGTTGATGATTTTTATATACACAGACATTACATGCGTATTAATGTTCGTTAAAAACATGCATTATCATCATCAAAAAATTTCAAATTTCATGTACATGTATGTTATCATTATAATTTAACAGCAGTAAGACTCGCAAAATTTCCCAATGTTGGGGTTTCGTTAGTATATGGGTTTGTCACCAGTAATAACAAATGGAGAAAATTGTGGATTGTGTCAAATGCCCCTAAAAATGTTGGGTAAGAGTGACGAGACAGACAGTAAAAATATTTAGCAACATTTTGAGTTTTTATAAACTGAATCGACATTTATGTAACATAAATAAATTGTTGTATTCAGTTAGCATAACTCAACATTTTTTATTCGTATTTTAAAAATTTTGCTTAAATTTTAGCCAAAAGTTATTAGCTTAATCATAGTCGGCTTTTTCTTTAGATGTCGGTTTGTAATAAGCACACGTGAAAAACCGTCAAGTCATCTTCTAAAAGCACTCAATTGCAAATAAAAGAATACTTAAAGAGCAAGAAAAATGAGCATGATTTTGGACTGCTAGGTCAGCATCTCATTTAATTAAACTAAACTAAACTACCTTTTTTAGAACGCATGAGAAAAAATTTGAAGTTGTTGAGAACCTCTATGAAACTATTTTGTTTAGGGTCTCTAACAAGGCAGGCTCCAATTACAAATCTTATCGCGTAACTTGCCTAAGAAATTTGTGGTAAACTCGTGCTGTCGATAGCCAATATTATCACGGCTAGAATTAGCATGTTTTAATCTATATTCTTAGCGTATATTCGCATATCCTTCATTACGGAGACATACTAATGACACTGAAAACAAATGATAAATGGACTCGACAAAGGGTATTCACTAACAGGTTAATTCATTCAAATCCATCCATACATATTTATGCCTTAGAATTCTCAGGTCTTCAAACGTGCGTGAGTTAATTTAATCTACGTAAAAGGTAGCCGTATGAAAAAAAACACGCTGTTGTTGTACACAAGCTCGTAAACAACTCCATACCGCACATGCAGTTTTATATCGTATCTAATCAATCAATTGCACTTATTGTCAGTTGCGTAATTTTATTTTTTGTAAACCTTGGGAAAGTATTATTTACAGATTCGTAACGGATCTGCAGTCATTTTTTTTCTACTGCACGTTGAGCCACATAAATTTTTGGCATTTATTGACATAAAGATCGTGTGCATATGCTGGCCTGTAGCAGAAAAGGGGTTGCCAAATGATGAATAACGACCTACAATGTACATTACTAAAGTCCTTTACAATCTATGATTTAGAGACATTCAGCCACGCCATTTTTAGATCAAACCATCTTGATACAAGTTCTTCATAAAATTTGACAATTCATGCTTTGTGATTTAACCAAACCACAGTCAATATCGATGAAAGAGGTATTGATGTTAACGAAATAGGCACTTCAAGTGCCTTTTAAAGGGTTTGTCGCGGTTTAAAAATATTTATGAACCATATTATCGCGGTACAAGCAAATGGCACATTTATAAACTTAATCGTTCGAACTTATGCGATGGCATTTAGCTGTACACTTGTAGTTCTCATTTGTTAAAATTATTAAACTTACAGAGCTATGCATGCTGCAAATTTTAATAAAATACAACCATGTTGACATTGTTATCGTATAACCGTTGTCATTCATTAAGATTTAATCACCTTCGTTGCAGCACATCAAATAAATGCAGTCATAAAACAGATAGTTTGTATAGGATGGCTGTGTAATTGGGAAAAAAGTAGATTTTCTTTTTAAAGTTGAAAGTGCCGATTATTTTTATGTTGGAATAAGATCATCATTGGTTGTTAATATTGAAGCCAAGAAATTGCCAGAATCTTATAGCTGCTCATGATTTGGCATTATTGGATTGGCAATGGCTTTGCTTGATATGATCAAGCAAGCTTGCCATTTAAATTTTATAGGTGCCCATTTACCTCTAAGGATAAGAGTCAAACAAAGTAAGTATACCAATTGCTTCTAGCTATTTGGGCGTTGTCTACGCGTTTCCTTGTCCTTATGACGGAATCTGCAATGAATGTGTGTTGATGTGATGATCTTGTGCTTTAAAATGATTAGCCAGAAAACAACAATTACACATGATATAGTTTCTAATTTTTACAGCCCTCTGAACAGCTGTCATGTAAGAAGTAGAGGACACATGAGATTGAATTGCATCAGGATTCAGGAACCAAGCACGTTTTTTTGCACTCATCATGCCCATTATGAACCAGTAACGGTTTCTATTCATTTGATGATTGCGCTGCGTACCAATACAAAAAGGAATTGTAACGCATGTACGAATGTGCCCTGAAGATTTGACAACTTCACTGCACGCATGTTTCTGCTGGGAAAGTGTATTAAAACTGACATGATCAAAGCATATATGTAGGCATGTATGAAGAGGACTACCAGCATAAGTGATTTTGGCCCAATAATGAAGGATGCTGCTACTAGGCATAAAATGATAGGGAATTTTATTTTCTTGTCCTTTAGTTCAGTTTTGAGCTAGCTATCTGTTATCATACATATTTTACCAGTTGGTTGATTCACACAAAAGTAATTCCTCTGGTGGCAAATTACATTTTTTCACGTAACACGTCTAGTTTTTTATGTTTGATGAATGTACAGTATCCTCGTGCTTTGCTCGTGTTCTATCAGTTCTGCTCTGCTTTTGCCACAAGAAACTGTCACATGAAAGTTAAATTATGCCCCTTCCGCAAAAGGAAAACAATATAAATGTGTAGCAGTCAGAAGCGAACTTATTTCAAGTTTTTTTTTGCGTTTACCTGATTACAGCCACTATATGACTGTGCATGCGTACAATAAAATAAAGTGCAGTCATTCAAGAAAGGAAATGTAACTCTCACTTTTTTCCATATTGCATTTCCACGTTTGATTTTTTTATTCGATGAGTGGGAAACACCATGCTAGACAAGTGTAGACCAAAAACCAACTTTATTTACACCCCCTGTCAATATAAATATTATGCTTGCCCAATGAGTTCCGTGCAATTCTCAGGTCTTAGATGGAGTTATCGTTTGTCCACTTGTTCGTTATGAGAGCAGGAGGAAGGCGAGAGTGAAATGAAGCATTATTGTCATTAGTTCGCAATAGCTTACTGCTGTTAGTGTTATGCATTTTATTTTAATGACTGCAGCTGGCTAAGGGATGTGCATTAGTGTGTTTACATAATATGTAGGTGATGAGAATTTTTCCCATTGCAGTTTTCTTCTGTTTCGCAATTTTAAATTGTAGGATGGCATTAATATGACGTGGATAAATTTACAAAACCAGCATCGCTTTTAACCATCCCAGTCAAGTCATTGGTTTGTTTGGATAGAAATGACATAAAGGAACTCAAACATGTGCAATATGTTTTTGCACATTTGCATGGTTTAATGCAAAATCGAATGAGATTGTTTCAATACTTACAACTTCATTTGGCTGATGACTAGCAAGTGTTTTTGAATTTACGACTTACGCCAAATTTCACCCCCGGGATCATAATATTAGAAAATTGTAATCAGCAAGGTCAATAAGGTTAGCTAATGGAAAAATGTCGAACGTCAAATTGCAAAATTAGGCAGTAGGCGGGAGGGTATAATAATTTGTTTTATGATTCATGTCAATCTGTTCGATTATAGGCTCTATACAGTTTTTAAATGAGAATGAAATATGAGTAGTGTATTTTGTGAAAATATCAATCAAGTTCTTAACATGCGTATTACATGTTAACGGTTGATTAGACTATTCGACTCAGCATGCACGCACTTTCAACAGACATGTATAGGTACTTACAATATGATGACATATTTTTTTCTCTTTTTCGCATTTATTTGGAAAACCATTTTTCTTAAATATTACAAATGTACTTCAATTTTTTTCATCAACTGACAGGCAATTTTGGAGAGTCCACTGCATACGCATGCGCTGCAATTCATCCATCCATTGTACTGTTAAAATTGGTAATTGTGTTGTCAAAAAAGTAAAATCGGTTTTCCTTTCCTTTTGATTCAGATCCATTAAAGAAGGACGATTATTTTTTCGACCAAACATCAAATTAACCAGACTTCTTTGATTGCCAGAAACTCGAGGCACCTGTAGCTTGGGAGCAACGACCTTGCTTGATTTGTCGAAGTCCTGTGAATAAAAACGGACATTCATTTGAGCATACATTTTAATAAACTGAACAATACGCTTGGGATTCTCATCACTGAACACAAGAATCTAATGTATCTATAGGCATTAGCGCAGAAGCTGAGCACAGCAGCACGCATTTCACAAATGAATTGTGAGGTGAGATGAGGTGTGGTGATTCTATAATCAATTCAGCAAGCAGTAATGATTGCATCCGCCATTAAAGCATAACGTAACTATATTATATGGTGTTTGTATTGATAGCATGAATGGCTTTAGCTTTACTTTCATTAGTCTCAAAACCATTTTTATGACTGAACTGTATTGCACTGCCTATGAAAGTGCAGTCAAAGAAGAAGGGGAGTTGCACTTTGTAGTATTCGTGAGTTGGTCAATCTGTCAATGTGTTAGTAAGGTCGGTGGGGGTAGGTCTGGTTTTGTTTGCTCACTAATTAGGACGACAACGATCGTTATCATTAAGTTTAATGATCTTGGATGAACACTTTTAAGTTATCTGTAAATGGTGTTACGTATTTTACCCATTAGTTTTCCAACACTGTTTTGAATTTTTAATTAGAGTTGCAGTCATGTGCGTTCCCTGCCTAGTATGTCTATTTCAGTGGATGGAGACCACCTATGCTGTTTTTTTTAAGCGTAGCAAAATATATGCAAAATTGTTGACAAGTAATGGAGCGCTACATGAGCATACACTTTCTTGGTAACGTTCTTTAAAGAGTATACACATGCTTTAGATTTTTTGTTTGCAAGTACTTACTAGAAACTCTGGCTTTAGCACACTCAAATCGACATCCATTTTTGTAGGTTACGCCATTACTTGCACAAATGGGTGTCTCCTCGGTATCATCACATGCACATGTTCTTTTTGCATTCAACGATGTGGTCGCGTTGGGTTGAAGAATAGGTTCCGAGACAGCTTTGAGAGGCTTCGTCTAGTTTATTCAAAATAAGCATTTTTATTTGAACTGCACTGCATTTCAAAGCCCAGGCAAGAGATCTCGGTAGAGAGAAAGAGAAATTTTTAGATGATAAAAAATAAAAAATTACCATTGTTGCATTATGAGTTGATGGTAATGGCGATTCTAAGGCTTCGATCAACAAGAGTTCTGCTTCCGTTCGGTTATTCGTACAAAATGCTTCCTTTACAGATGCATCAAGAAGAATTAGCACAGTTGTAGCAGCTAAAAAGAACTTCATTTTTCTTGTCAACAATGGATTTTGTCGGTTACTTTCAACTAGTCTAACTTTGATTTGTAGGATGATCAATAGACACGCGGCTCGGCGGAATGTATGCGGTCAATTTCTGATTATTATAAGAGATTTGTGAATGTGAATTGATTCCCTTTGTCCCAATATAAACGTAGCTTTTTTTGTTGACTGTACGATATATTTTCTTTTAAATTGCACAAGTACGTGCTTCAAAAACCTTCCATATTATGCTGTCTCTGATAATGATGATGAGGATAATGGCTAAGAATATTAGGACTGAGAATGAGGATATAATGTAAAATGTGAATACTAAATTACACACATGTATGTAATATATTGAGTAGTTTCATGCATGGCTTGGTCAACTTTATTATAGACTAGGAATGAAAATGCAAATGGAAGCTATACATCAATGTAGCAGAGCGTACTGTCCATTGTATAACAAGTTTGTGTGTTCGTGGATGCTACGGAATTTGCAAATGTATTCAAGGTAAGAAATGATCATTATCGATGCAATTAGATTATTTTCGTGAACACATTTTGTGTATAATATATGTACATAAAGCTGCGTACGTTTTTATTTATTGTAGGTAAGTAATGTTTTTGTTTGCTTCAGTACGTACGAGTACAGGTTTCTTCTTATAATTTGATAGTAAAATTATTAGAGTAATTTGCAGTTTTCGGAGAAATTACAGCAACTTCACTTGGACTACTTGGTAATTTTTCCATGTCTGGAAAATATGGATGCAGTCAGCAAAGTGCCAGTTGTTTCAGCATCAATGTTTCAATGAAAAGACTTTCATATCTCTAAGCACTTCGGCACAATAGGTTAATTTTATTTCTTTACAATTTGTAAATTAAACATCATTTTATGGTAGTACAGTCATTGAAATAAATTTTAAAAACAGATACCATTTATTTCTATCGTGTCATTATTATTCCTGTATATCTCTGGGTTTCTTATACAAGTAGCTTAATACATCCAAAAGTCTTAGCATAATATATAAGTACTTAATAGTAATACGACGTTAAATTGTCCATCGTAATCTGTAACGTACACACAACAGACGTCTAATAAAGGGTTATTTACTCCAGTTTAACTTATTTAGGTTTCAGAAAAAGATACTCGCACAAAATATGAAAAGCTTGTGGTCATTTAGACACTAAAACAATATTGGTATATAACAGTAATATTCAAACCTTTAAATTTCATTCATTGTGTCACAGGTAACATTTAATCCTTACACAAATGTCATTCATTCACACCAAGTTGATCATCATCACATTTACATACTGCATATTATCTTTATTGTTATCGGTTGAATGAATTTTATTGATATTTTGACCAACAGAGTTTAACAAAACTGAAACAAGAGGTGTGTCAAAATTAAATATTTTTATAAAGCCATTATCATCTTTTCCTACGCACTAATACTATGGTAGGTTATTATAAGGCTCCAAAAAACTATTCACATATACGCACCATATGCGAATCGTTGCTATCAGTTTAATCTATTATTCTATTTAAACTATGTATAAATTACGTACGGGGTTTGGGGACTCGGGTAAACAATAATATATTCATCTTCCTAATAAAATATTACGAATATTGTTATTTTAAACTAATAATAATAATATTTGTTAAATACATTGAACCATCAGTGGAAACAAAAACTACATTCTTATGAGAACTACTCGCATTGGTGCAATTCGCTAAGCAATTTACAAAAAGAGTGTTTCTTAAAGCTGCATTTAAAACCTTGTTATTTTTACGCAGACTACTTGTAAACAGTTTGCATTTAAATAAACATCAAGACAACTTGACACTGACCATGCTAAATTGTTGCTAGTGCATACGGCATTCATACATTATCATCTTTGTCTTCCATACATTTTTCTACTGCACTGCGATTGCTTACTTGGCACAATCTTACGCTTAGGTAGAAATTACAGCTTTTAAAACTTCAAAAATTTATATGGGGTTAAGTATTGGTATTTTTTATAGATATTTCTTCTTAATTTACAAAGAACATGTCGTATAATATGCAAAAACAGTGGATCAGGTGGTTATAAACAATTACCTGTACAGTTTTTTACCCTTCATGTTGTTGATGTCGTGTACACTTCATCGAGTAAGACTAACAAGAGTATCTTTTTCCAGTTCTTAGTCAGTAAAAATATATTATGTATAAAAAGTACAAAATCTTCTCTTTTGTGAACGTTGATTTTGAAGTACGCTTCTTAAAACCTTTTGAATGATTCTATAGAATTAAATGCATAGAATCAATTTTAATTTAAACTATCCGAAAACTTATTTATTATATAGCATATACATCTATTGGTAGAACGGGGGTGAGGTGATCTGTGTAAGTACGTTAGGCTACTGAAGGGCAAAAAGTACATATAATGTGTGATTTATACACATCTTTCATACGAACTACATGAGAACGGAGCTTCATTAATTTATTTTACGAGCTTCGTAATAACAAAGTTCTTATACACACATGTAATTTTAAGTGAAATGATCGATATCTCTTATATAAACTATATTCATTAACATGAGATCCAAACCTTCCTTCCATAAATTATTATTGGAGCATATTTGTGACCATATAGCTAATATGTCAATTAATTAAGGTTCAGTAGAGTGGGAGGGAGCAACCGAAATATTCCAACGTTTCGCAAGAAGGGGAAAAGGTAACTTCAAAAAACTTATGTACACTTATTCATCCGTATTTTAACTATGATGGTATACATTTGGTGAAATAGCTTTGAATACATTTTACTTAGCTTCACAGAAGCGTTACTATCCGCGCTAGACTCTTTACAGGATAAAAATTGACAAAATTTGAAAGTATTTATATTTTGAACAAAGTTAATTTATTAAAACACGATTTTTTTAGACTTCTGCTTGCTCATTCGATCTAGGTTTAAATTGAATTTCCGCATAATCTGTGCGAACGTTGGGAGGAATATTTCTGGGCATTGCTGATGGATGATGCTGATGTTGTTGGTGCTGTTGTTGTTGTTGTTGTAGTTGTTGTTGCTGTTGGTGGTGTGCCCTGTTGCTCTTCTTCATGGACCCATTATTTGACGTTTTTGGAAGTTGCAGATCAGCATAGTTGATGTCTTTTTTCATCAAGGTTGGATCCACAGGGTATGCTCGCCCTCTGAAGCTACGCTCGTTTCTGGGTTGCTGCTGTGAATTTTCAAGGAAAAACATTAAATATCATTAGTAATGCATACCATATCACATTATCATGTAAATTCAACGATACATAACAGCATAATAAATAATACAATATTTATGCATAAACACATTTATATACTCTGCGCATAAATGATTAATGAGTACAAAATAAATAACAACAGGTAAAATCAATGAAAGCTGTGATTAGATAGGTTCAGTACGATATTAAAGGCTGCAGCAAAATAATCGTGCACGGACTTTCCTCCGAAATTCTATGAGGGTATTTAGGTGTTAGAAGGATGTACAAGTAAGTAACTTTAATTTCCAAAAATGAAAATTTTCAACTTGTCAATCTACCCAAAAATATTCTCAAATTGGGTGCCACAACTCTTCCAAAATGTGTGGAACTTGAAGGATAGCTACACAATTGATGATGAAAATGAAACTTTCTAATAATACATAGGGCGAAGATGCAAAATGCAGCAAAATGAAATGTCAAACGTAGCAAGCAAAACTAGCAATGCAAAAATGTGTCGATGCAATAAAGTGCCATCAAAAACTCACATAAAATGCAATTCTTGAATGAGCAATTGTTGAGCAGCAAATAAATCAAGATATTAATTTAGCTTATTGCTACTGTGAGACTTTCAACAGTACGTGAATATATTATATTAAGTACGATACTTTTTATGGTAGTATATAACATTCCTTAAAAAATGCTTCTCAAGCAGTATTATATTGTGAAAAATGGACTGGATGAGAAACGCGAGTAAAAAATACCTACGATTTCTTTATAAAAGAAGGGCAAAAATTGAGAAATCATTGCAAAAAACTAATGAGAAAAAATAGGCCATGAATCACAAACGGAATGAAAAAGGGTGTTGCGATTCTTAAATTGTAAGAAAATTTATGATAATACATATATATCCGTACTTGTAGCTGAAAGTCTTACAGTCTCTCATAAGTTCAGCTTCAGCATGACGAAACAAGCTGCAGCTATAAAAGAAGGAGAGAAATGACAAAAAAGACAAGATGTTTAGTCAAACAATTTAAACAATTGACAGAGATAGATTCAATAGATACCTAATCAATGAAAGTGAATCTGCGTTTCTAGATGACGAGTTCAGTTCAAACCACATCATCATGAAGATCAGATGAAGAAGGAAAGACGGAGGTTTTTTTTATAGCGAAACTACAACCTTTCTAGGAGCTATTCTTTATTCTCGAGATATTTGAAAATAACCTACTAGATAAATAATATTCTATCGGTGGATTTCATAACTAGATTTTCATCGGTGGATTTTTCATATAGTAAGTATCCCTAGGTGGTGATGGTGGAGGTGGCAAATCCCTACCTGGATCCGAAAATGTTTGTAGAACCACCGAGGGTCCTTTGCCACTCCGTTTTTTAATCTTGCCATTAGTTTCTTGTACCCTATGATTGGAGTGTTTGGATAGCGGACGTTTATTACCTGTCTCACTGCTACTAAATGCATTGGGATGATTATGATTATGGGTGTTGCCTAAAAACGCTAATTGGTCATGCGGATGTTCGAGTGGAATGTGATGATGGCTTCCACTCTCCATTCCATGTTCATCATAACTAAATCTTTGTGGATGGTGGTGATGATGATGATGGTAGACTTGTGTCTCTGTTTTCTGTTGTGTTGGTGAAAGTTGGCCCAACGAGTTTAACCATCACCGACCCATACCATGGGAGTCATTATTTCCATTAACTCCACTAGTTCCTGGCCCCGTGCAAGGGACAGCGCCACCATGTTCATGTATAGTGAAATTGTTACTGCAGTGATTTGTATCACAAATGGAGCCATAGGCCCAGCCACCAAAAGTTTCAATGCAGTCTGGTGAATGTTTAATGGACTTGTTGGGATTGTGTGGATTATAAGTATGATAGTACTGTGTCGAGCCGTTACTGCCCTCCCTGTTATTACCACTATTATTTTTATTTTTATTTGGTGATTTTGTCGACGAATGTTTATTAGATGTGGGACGCAGAAGTGTTTGAGATCGGGTTCGGGAGCGAGAACCATTACTACCATTGATGCTACGCCCTTTTTCATCATTATTGCTGCTGCTATTACAATTACTACTATCTAGAGTCCCTGCTCCTAGTGCTACACCTACTGCTAGTGACGATGACCTAGCTGATGATGATGTGTTGCCGTGATGATGTTGATCGCTTTTATGAATATCGAAGTCAGCAGTGCCGCAGCAACTACCACGAGATGTGATTGCTGAGGATGTAGTAGCAGAAGCACTGTTTTTGCTCGTACTACTGCACTGATCATCACGATGATGGGAATCATGATGATGATGTGGTTGCTGATACTGATGATGATGCGGTTGTGACGGTGCTTGTTGCTGCTGTGATTGGAAGGTTACATTATGCTGTTGTGGATGGGAATGGTGGTGCGCTTGTGGTACCTTCATAATGTGATAGTCCGCTGGGAGGGCTGGATCTGGTGGCCTCGTTTTTCTGCTTTGGTGATGACCCAGGTGAAGCTCCGTCTGGGGGATGGAGGCGAACCCCGTTTTCCCATTGTTGTGAACATGTGGATGGTGAATGTGAGGATGATGACCTAGGACGGATCGTCCTTATACTGCCATCCATATCACTTTTGTCACTGTTTTAATTGGAGGGAGCAACGGCAGCAGGAAAAAATTGTCAGCGGCGCAGTCAATTATTGATTGGCAGCAATCAGATTGAGAATTAGCCAGAGTAGCAGCAACAACAGGATGTGTGGCCAAAAATTAAACGGATAGAGTAGAAGTGTGTGTTTGTGAGAAGAGCACAAGACCAGACCAAAAAATCAAACAAATCAAATAACAAAAAGAGCGTGATTAGTACTTATAATAACAAGTTCACTCTGATTAAGCATTAATTATTAAAAAGATATGTTTTGTATTGAATTTATCATTTTGATTCTTGAAATCATATGCTCCTATATAGTTTTCATTTTAAAGCGTGATACAGTCAAAAAAATTATCAATCACTAGTACAAACTGGTACAAACCACAAAAGACGTATGTAAAAAGCTGTTTGACGTTACTCTTTTCTGCAATCATATCAAGTCTTATTCTTAGACGCATATCTATCCTAAAAAAGCTATTATGGCTTCATGGTGAAAGTATCTTATATTCTTAGGAATTGATAGGATTTAAAGTACATTTCTTTCTTATGCAAATAGCATGACAGTATTTCTAAGTTCTACTTTCCTTCCTTTACAAATCAAATTTTAGAATTGAGTGGAGCAGTGTAAGAAGCTTTAGCTGGCTTATAAACTTACAAAGACTCAGAATTCCGTAATAATATACTAAAATATTTCTTTTTCCCTTCCTGCTATTCTATTGCCTGTTGCAAATCCAAATTCAACTATTGCATGAGAGCAGAAAAGATTCGTAGTCTTATTAAAATTCTAGCATCACACAAATTGGTGCTAGTCAAAACCAATTTGTTTCAAAATTGCACTGCCACAACAAATATTTACCATAACTGTGTGTTAATTTAAAGATAATATATATGTATATGACGGCATAACATCTTACCTCTCTAAGTCTGTTGGTTTGAAGTCACCCCTTTCTGTAAATCATGGCAAATAAACAAAACAAAACAACACTCTTAGTGATTTCATTATGTCCGTAAATGAATGGGAGTACGAACGAGCAACGGACAAAAAGGTGAAGTGAAAGTTAGTTTTAGTGTGTGAGAGTTGTAGTTAGAACACAAAGTTTAGAAGCAAGCCGATATAAGTACTCGTGAAATTTAAGAAGCCAGTTAGTACATAATTTACACACATATATTGCTATAAGCATAAAGCGGTGGTGAAGACGGAAGTGTGTATGTTGTCCAGTAGGTCACTTTCACATTACACATTCTGCACACTTCACTATAGTTAGTTGGCACATCATCGGTTCCGTGAAAGCTATTCACATTACGAGGTCAGACCAAAGCTTATAAGAAAGTACAATGTATACAACCCAATCCCACAAGTATTTAATGTCAGCTACCTTTATATGATGTCTGTGTGTAAGTACTTCAATGTTACGCACAAATTATTTCTTAAACCTTGAAATTGTTATTTTAACCATTAAAACTATACTTTTGTGTAAATAGGTCCTCACAGGATTGTGCTAGACAGTTCTTTTCAACAATTAGCGACACATATTACAATGCAACGTAATAAGACCCTGAAATGATACATGACATGACATGTAAAGCGTTCCTAGAAAGTAAACTTTCTTCATTATTAGGCTACAATTCGATAAGAGCATACAAGGAAAAATAAACGAAACTTTCTTTTTTCTACTTTTACTTACGAAAGCTTTCTTTGCTTTCAATTAAAACTAAATAATAACGGAGAACGCAACATGCATTCAACTAAACTCTTGTGTAATCTTCTATATGAGGATACAAAAGCAATCATAATAAATTGAGAGTAACTTTGGCTAAAACATTGACACTAAAGGAATTGTACCTATTATTATAAGCATGGGCTTGTAAAAATGTGCAACTACAACTTATGTGGGATGATTAAACAATCAATGTGCAATTTGTGCAAGTGTTTTTTGCTATCGCATGTTCTCATTCCAGTGCATATAAGGACTGTCAAGTCCTTAGTGTATGTGCAAAGTGCTAAATTTTGGGAATGTGTGATAATATTACTAATATATATTTTTAAATTGTATGCACCCATTTCAAGATGAAACGGATCGAACCAGGCTGCAAGAAAAGACACAAAAAGAGACAAACACATCACATGTTTAATACAGTACGGACCAGAGACGAAAGACGAGACAAGAAACAATACTTTTTTTCTGGCTTCTTACAAATTATTAGTACACATACACGACGGACGGAACGAGACCAATAGCAGTAATGATATAAAAACTGGTTGCCAAAATATTTGAGAGCAAAAAGACTAGAAGTAAGTGTACTATATATTGGGTGTTAGAAATGGCAGTTTTATGGCGTGTACTAAGGATCATTTATGTACATGAGCTTATTATTTTTATGTTGTTGCAACTGCAGAAAACAAATGAAAAGTTCCTGCAGCGCAACCTCTTATCGCTGCAGGAGAGTAACTAATGCAATAGAGTTAACCATTAATCAGTGCGCATAACATAAAAATGTGGTCGGCGATGGGGGCAATAATCATCAATTGTCACTACTGTCATCAAAAGTGCAGAATTTGCCAATGTGCTAAAAGACTGCTGGAATATTATGGTAGAAAGTAGTGTTATATACACATGTGTATTTACATATGTACATTTGCATACAAGTGAAAGTTTGTTCAGGCTGTGGAGGTTGGAATTTTACAATTAATTCATCCAATTCTAAAACCCATAGCCCAAATAGAATTTTGGAATTTCCGTGTCACAGGTTATTTGCGCTTGATGGTGAAAGCAGGTTTGGGAAAGGAAAGGTTGTGATTTAAATGGTTATGCTGTAAAACTCAGCCTCTGAGTTGGGATGAGGAAAAGGTAACCAAAATGTGCTTCGCTTCTCAATTCACAAACGATTGATTGGGTTGGGTAGTGCAAAACCCGAGATAGAGTGCTCTCCTGATAGAGTTGCTTTTTTGCTGCCCAAACCAAACCAGATGAGCTTCTTTTCTGTAAATAAGAAATCTAATGGGAGTTCCCTTGTTACGCTAAGGGAAAGAAGCACAGCGGAGTAAGAAGTGAAGTGGTATAATGGATGTAGTGAGGTAATCTACAACTCTTTAAGAAGATTTTTAAGACGGTGAGAAATGTGCGATGGCAAAGATAATGACCTAAAGTTTTCTAATAAAAAGCTTTCTATGGAAAAGAATGGAGCAAAAAAGGAGAGGAAAGGATTAAAAAAGAAGTGCATTCATAAGTTGAATTGTGTAGCAGTTGAGTTTCAGGATTGTTAGGCACACGCAAAGATATATTTTTGATGACTTTCTCCACTACTAACTCTGTTTCACTTGGGCTACTTTTCTCTGTCGAAGAAATTGTTATTGAAATTGGTTAAGGATAAAAGTGACTAAAAGTGAGGAATCAAAAAGTTGCCTCGCTTCTAACTAATTGCTGAAAGGACCTTTTACTTTCACTTAATTTCCAGGTATTATTATAGCAGATCCCTTCCTTTTTGCAAAATCTCAACTTTTACGCTCAATAACTAATCTAAACACTTGAATTTAATAATATTTCTTTTACTGACAACTTTCCAAGCTTTATATACTTTGTACAACAATTAAGGGAATCATTCAAAGAATTGGGCCAGATGTTGAGCGATTTTGATAATACCCCCACTTTCTCTGGCAAACAAAAATAATATGGTTTTTTCTTCTCTTAAACCCAGTCGTTTATACAGTATGGTCAGAGTTTACAAAGAAACTATATAAATGGAAAATCCCTGTAGTTTCCTAAAAGTTTGGAGTCAGGTTTCATTTTAATATAAGTGTTCGTGCTTTCCTTAACACTTGGGTGCGTAGCGAACACCAACTTCCAAACTTGGAAATTGCGACATTATTGCTACCTACCAAAAGGTTTCAGCCTCTTTGTCAGAAGAGTTAGAGAAGTTTTTTTTACAGATTAACTTCATGCTATAAATTCCAAGTAGAAGGTTTTGAGAGAAGTATATATGTAGTTACGAAAAAAGATAGTTTACAAGATTCATTGGATTAGTTTAATAATGTTACTATTAATTTAGATTTTCGTTATAGGTTTAGCGTAATATATATGTCGAGAGATTGTAAGAAATGTTTGAAATTTTGTACTGTAAATAAATATATTTACATATTTACACGTTTTTTTTGCATATGTTGCTTGAAAGAAATGAAATATGAAAAAGAGAGAGGTATTAATTTTTGTTAGTGTTCGTTTTTTGTAGAGAAACAGAAACTTACGAGAAAAGCACCACTTCTCAGCTTTGAAGGCGTAAAGAATTATAAGGACGACGATGACTAGTAAAATTAAACATCCAATAATGACGCTGATAACGGTCGCCATTGATAGCGGATCTGCAAACAAAATATCCAATCCTATAAACAGTTTTTGTAGGTGGCTGTTCAGCCGTACTAAATTGGGATTGTGGTAGTTCTATGTCTGTGTATTTGAAACTCACCTCGGACTTGGAGTATAACGGAGTACTTATCATTTCCTTTGTTGTTTTCAATGTTCAAGTAGTAGTGTCGGGAGTCTGCAGAGTCCGTGCGTGCAATCCTCAATTTTGCCTCATAACAGTCACTCCGTTGACTCTGTGAATGAAATATTTTTATACATTTTTATAGAAACGATGCAATGCGTGCATGATCATGGAATTACCCATTTTAGCTTATGTTTCACGTTTTCTAAATATGACGGAAGGAGGGTAAAAAGTTTCCAACAATCTTTGATGTCTATACATTGATGGAATACCGAAGTAGGGAAGAATCATGAAAACAACAATCAATGTTGTGTATATTGCCGAACAGAGGGCAGGGGTGCAATTATAATGTGTGGCTTTATCTGTGCAAATAAAAATCTCCTCTGAAGAATGAACATAATACGTTTCCTCTCTTTGCTTAGCTCATTTATTTTCGTGCTTTTTAGCTTTCCCTTTTGTGCTTTTCATCGGGAAAACAACATTTGAACAATGAGGAGAAAAAACTGCTCACGAAACCACCCATCATTTCCTCTCAAAATATGTAATGTTGCGTTGAGCATCCCTCCCAACTCGTATTTGCCACAAGCCAATTGATATTCTAGGAAAATGACCACCTCAAGCACAGAAAAAATAAGGAAAACACTCGAGGAAGAGAAAAAAGATAAGCAAACAAAAAAGGCAAAAGGTTAGCGCACTGTAACGTACGCCTTCGGATGACTGACCAAGCCAAAGCCAAGGGTCAGCATTCATTGCCAAACCATAAATTGGATAAATACGCGTATAAATTCTCATAATTTGTCACGAGCAGGAGGGGATCATCGGTGAAAGGAATGAATATTTCACCATAGCTCTTCCCAGATAAAGCCAAGAGCGATCATGATCATGAATGCTTGGAGGGGTGTATGTATGTATATTCTATTGTGCTGCAAAGTGAATTGCAATGTTCTATTCAACAAACCAAAGAAAGGAACCAAAATTCTTTTAGAAATGATCTTCTTTTTAAGCAACGTATCCAATAATACATCTTTTTTAATACATTTTTGCCCGGACGCTCCTTGAATCCTTGAATCATTTACTGCTATATACTATGGTTATGGATCTTGAGCGGTGATACCGGTATTTTTTCTTGTGTATTATTAGATTCAATCCATCTCAAAAATCCAGAAATAGATAATAATATAATCTTTAAAAATGTAAGAAATCTCAAGTTGGATAATTTCATAAATATCTAATCTGCTCTGACTGCATATGCAGTGGTCTGTTCTAATCAGCATTGAGTTGAATATTGTTTAGATGGATTACTTTACTTTCACATATGCTGATCCTCGATTGTTTTTTCTACAAAACAGAAGTAAAATATATTATGTCCATCTCCCAATGGATCTTAAAGTATGCATGAGCTTTTCGGGAGAGAGTGCTCCATAGGGCAATGTGGAATTAGGAATTTCTGCTGCCAACAATACCGGTGAAGAAAGATTGGTTAAGCATTAACCACGCGGAGTCGGATTTAGAAGTCCATAGCTTCTTTGCTGGATACTTTATAAACGTACCTACGCTATTCGCAATCGACTTAGGCACGGCATACCATTTCCCATGTGACCATCGAACAGGGGCAGTGGTATCCACTTTAAAGTTTTTATGGAAGACTATAATATATCCGATATATAGCAGTTTGATTACTTAAAGATATACGTTATTTACACAAGATTAGTCTTTAAACCTCCTTGGTGAACACGTAAAAAATGAGCCGTCCAATTTTGCTTTTGTATTTCAGAGGGAGAAAAATATTCGTTAGATTCATACGTTCAGCCTAGTCACCCATTTGCTCATAAGACTTGAGATTATTGAGGCAATTTATACGGATAAGATTTCAGATAGTATATATTTCGTCTTTCCACTTGAGTCGCCTTAGAATGTCCCATACGTACACCATTGGATTGAGTGAGTTTGGTGGTATCATCCGTGAAGAATGAAATGAGATGGTAGAATAGTTTGGCATACAATTCTCAATAAATTACTTTCCCTCCTTCAATACATTTTCTGATGACTTACTCAGGCTCGCGTGTGACAATGGGAAAATGTCGAAATCGTGACTCTGAGACGGTCAAAGTCAGAGAGATGGATGAACATGAATGCATGTGCATATAAGCATCGGGTTCAGCACCACAAGTTGTATAACTACTAAGCCATGCTTTCCTACAAACTCTCTTTCATAAGAGATTTTTCCGTGTGTTTTTCCTCCTTTCTGCACCCCATTTCAGCGTTTTTCCAGAGGGTTCTTGAGGAAGAAAAAATATTCAAGGGTTTTGTTCTGGTAAAATTTGATAAAAACAGAAAAAGTCCAGACTATATAACTTCTGGTGTTCGTGTGTTCAGGCCAGTACACACATTACAACTGAGATGGAAGACTAGATTTCTTCCGAGCTCGAAAATACATATATTTCTGGTATATGTACGTATATTCAAAATACATGCCGTTGTAAAGATGCGTTTGTGCAATATTGAACTACCAATTCAAAACGATTGGCGTGTGGTTGTGTGCATTTTTAGTTTTAAATTCAAGTTACGTCAGTGCCATGGGCCACGGACACCATTCCGGTTTATATGATGCTGGATCGATAATAGCATATTATTTCAATAACAGATACGATGAACAGTAGACAGGAAGGTGGGATGGGATGAATACAAGATGGATTCTCAAGTGTTTCCTACTTGAGCTGACTTTCTGAAATTGACTGTCTCTGGATTCTATCAGATGTTAGCGGAAATGATTTTGAGGAAATTTTTAAGAGACTCTCGTAGCATTTATATGGAAGTGATGTTGCTATCATTGCGAAAAAGCAAACGCAACAAAATCTTGATGCGTTACTTCCGGTGCTTTGTTTCACGTGCAGAGTTGAATTAGATATGCAGAAGCTATATAGCCTGCCATCATGTCTCGTGGCGATTCTCCAGCAAGCATCAATTTTACCTTGTTTGCATGTTATTTCCTGCTGGAAGCGGCTTAGACTGACGTTTTGCTTGCATTATGGGTGCTTGAAGAATTTTTATGAGCAAATAAGCATGGAAATAACACTATTAATCTAAGTACATCCCTATCCTTTCTCTCTACCAAAAACTCCTGGGTTTCATCGGTAGACATCAAAGGTATTGCATTTCCATTTATGCTTCGTAGTTTACTCGTATTTCAAAAACTTTCCGGCCATGTGTACTTTAATTACACAATGATTTCCTTTTGATTTTAAACCGTGTTTTCACACTTCTCGCCATAAATCTACTTGAAACATAAACTTTTCAAGGTGCCACTTCATAGTTTAGTTCACGATGTGATGACTAAATTCCATCAATTTAAGATTGGTCCTGTTATGACCATTACCTTTTCAATTTTCTCGGCAGTGAATCTACCCATTTCATATCCAGCTTCAAGCTTCATTGAGCCCCATTCCCAGATGGCCTTGGATGGACCAGGATTTGAACAGAAAAGGACAGATAGAATTGCTTCACTTCCTCTCTCCACTGCAATCTCCCGTTCAACAGCATGTCGCAGCACTTGTGGTGCTCCTGAAAAAATAAAAGATTATGAAATTTTGATATGCATTTTCATTTCAAATTCAATAGATATGATGGAAAATCGTTAGTTTAAAAACATATTGCATTCCGAATGGGGAAACATGAGCCTTGGTTAAGCATACATATATTTATATCGTTTTCTAGAGTCGAATGTACTCTAATTTACCCTCTTTGATTCATTCAACCGAAAGTAACCTTACGCTGGATTCACAAGAGAGCCAAAGACTTAACAGTAATTAAGGGAATTATTTCGCAGCTTTGGCTTTCAAAGAGAAAGGTGTAGACTGTTTTTGTGCTTCTCTTACAAAAAGTTTCTCTAAAATTACTCGTAGTCAACCGCCTCCCCAACTCGAGGATAAAGGGAACGTTCTTCAGCCATGAATTGAGATTGAGAGTAGAAGGTTTTAGAAAAACTAATATGTATTAATGCTTTAATGACCCCATTCACCATGAACTGATGAATAAGATATTATAACAGTCCACCTCCCATTTTTTCCCTCTCAAGAAAATCCCAAAGATGAGAAATGTTAATGAAAGGAGAAATGAGTAACGACATCAAGCACTGCTCTGTTATGAGTCCACTAGGCTAATTTGAAACCCCTTACAAGGAAATTATATGCATGTTTTTCAAAATGTGCGAAACCAAGGTCATAAACTTGGTAATAATCTAATTCGGAAAAGATGATGGGTATGGGAGGACGAGGCGGAGAGCTAGCCACGTTTCAATGCGTCGTGATGATGAGGCAATGCTGTATGGCATATATGATGGTAATAGTAATAATAATAATATTTGAAAAGCTGTCAAAACGAAGGAAAATGAACTCATTGAACCACCCAAAAAAGCGCAGTGGACCACACACACAACACATGGCTCGCTCGGCAAGTCGGCACACGGCATGGTGGAAATTACAATTTCAAAGCTGCATAATATCAAAATGGCAAGAAGTGATGCCAACTTGTATCTTTTAACAACTCGTGCGGCCAACTACAATGCGGGAGAGGAGAGAAGTTATTGGGAAGACGGATACACTTTTAACTTCTTCTTTAGAACAAGGAACATCCAAATTCCCTCTAGAGTCAGAGAAATACCAAGTCATAATCATATAAACCAAACCAGTCAAGCACTATATTTCTCCACTCCAATCGACTTACATGGACATACGTAGAACATTAGCGGAAAGCCATGCTGAGCGTGTAAGTACTTGAGACTGACGAAAAGGAAAGATATTAACTGCTTTCCTAACGCATCACACGTCAGGGGATACAATCTAATTTGAAAGGTTTAATGTTCCGACTGTGTGATTTCTTGGTAATATGCTATGAAAGTTAAGTGTAATATATTTCTTCGTCTGCCAGATTCCTTGGAGCGGAGTAACGAAAGATGAAATGTTGTCATTTGCAAGTTTTAGTTGAACGTATAAGACGCTTTGCCCTGGCTTCATGATACAGGAAGAAAAGGAAGGGGAATTATATAACAAGGGGAAAGATGGATCTTGTACAAGGCTGCATCTGTACTTATTTCTTGAGCTCATTCAAAATTCATTTTTTACTTCTGTCTTCCGTCCTAGGTCTTCCCTGTCAGAATGGATAGCACCGGATTAGGACCTCACACCTTCTGACTACATATTGCACACCCTCATCATTATTATATGTATATTTCCAATGCGCTCTTCATCAAAGCAGCAAAGACTAAAAATAGGCGTATTTGTTAGTTCTTTATCGTGTCTGTTTACAAGTTTTATTACAGTGTATGCAAAGTATAGTGCGAAGCACACTTGTTTTAATTTATCCGACAACTGAACTTGAAAAAGATTCGATCTTTCATTTTTGTCCTAAATCAACGGTCAAACTAGGCTACTTAGAGTAATGTATTCATACATAATACATGAATTAAGAGTGCCCTACGATTGCCCAACATTAGTGTTTACCTAAGAGAAACATACATTTTGATATTTGTATTAAACACGCATGGGGGAAACGTGGAATGAAGATTTAAGACTTCACAGGAAGAAAAGTATGAGCCAAGAAGCCAGACAGATTAGGCTAACAAAACACTATATACCAGGATAATAATGTGCGCTCTACTTGTTTGCACATATGTATGCATTATATTTTCACAAGTTGCAAACACATGCTTTTATGATTCCACTTCAAAGGAAACCTCCAGCTTTTCCTTCGTCGTTACCGCTCTTGTAAAACATTGTTACCTCACACATTACCAACATAATAGGCTCCTAAAGACGGTTTCAGAATCACAAAAACTGACGAATAGAGTGGTAAAGGGCTAATACGACAGGAGGGAGCTCACGGATGGCAAAAGAAGGGGAGCAGTTTTAAGAGAAAGCCGTATTTTACATGTGTACAAAACGAATGATGGTTTTTGAGAGAGTTATGTCACATTCGTCGTAAGACATACATGAAGCCTAGTTTTTGGGGAGCCCTTTGGCATCTGCTGTCTGCCAGACCACGTAAGTCATTGAGTGACTGGCTGAAACGAAGACAGGGATTTGGGGATAAAATTCTTAAGCCAGGATTAGAAATACTAGTAGCAGAAGAGTCAGTCAGTAATGGGAGGTTTGCCTATCATCATCATTTATGAAACGAGGGCAAAGGCAGTTGGGATCTTTCGATGGAGGAAATTTGAGAAAACGGTTTGGAAGGAAATGAAAGGTCAAGTAGTTTAAGCTGCCATACGTGTTTCAGGACAAAAGTATATTATATACTCGGTTTTCCAGCGTTTGTCTTTTTCGTGGGGAATTTGTTTCTGTCTTTCTGCGTTAAACTACTTGCTCCTCAGGGAGGTTGGAGTTTGAGTCGATTTTACTTTAAAAAATAAAAGGAAACTGAGGATTGGATGGAGGGACATTCGATGAGATGAAAGTCAGTATGCGACAGAGGAAAGGGATTAAGATTTTTCTATTCCATGTTCCAAACTTTATTAAGATAGATGATAGATCTGGTTGATGATGCTGATGATGATTAAAACTAGTTTCAAGAGAAATAACTATGTAAGTATAATAGAAAACTCACCCATCACACTCAAATTTATCTCGTCGCTTTGTATAGTTCTCTCCACACCGGATATGACATTGCTTGCTTTGCAAAAGTAGCTTCCTTGGTATTCATATGTGACATTGTGAATGACGAGCGTCTGCTCTGCCCCTCGAACATAGACGGTTTCCTCTGCCGTGTTCGTTTTCTGTAACCACTGGTAGGATGGTGGAGGATTTCCTTCTGCTTCACATACAAGAACGGTACGGTTGTACAACGATGCAACAACTGTACGGTCAGGTCCTACTCGAGTGATTTTTGGAGGATCTGTTATGTTACAACAAACGGAGGAAAATGAGAAATAATTGATTATGCCGTAGACATCTGTACATCATACATATTCCAAATTGAACAACAGACAGGATGGAAGTAGATATATCGTTCATTAATAATGCAACAGAGAGAGATGATAGAATGAACTCACATTTCACATCAATATCGACGTTGATCACTTGAGATTTTCCTACAATATTGCTAGCTTCACACGTGTAGGATCCAGCGTTCCTCCTATTCAATGGTTTGAATTGGATAGTTGGCTAAAATTTAAAGGAAGTAGGAAAATTTGCATGTTAAATTCCAGATTTAAAGTTTTTCCAGTTAAAATCATGTAGACGTGTACCTGGAAGCTATAAACATCCGTTTTTCCTATTTTTCTCCACATAATTGTAGCAGTTGGATTTGCATCTGCCAAGCATGAGAGCGTGACTTCATCTTTATTTTCTTCCAAATCTCCTTCAGGGGCACCTTCCAGTGTAACTTGTGGCCCATCTAGAATATAGCAAAAAATGATGTACATTTCGTAATAGTACCATTGCAATTCTACTAAATATGAAGCAGGTTTCGCATAAATGCGCCTATACGTGCAATTCAAACCCACCCACATGGTTGTTTTCCAAGATAAGAATGAAGCAAAGTCCATCTAAAACGTAATAGTAATAAAGCGTCCATACGTAGTAGCTCTAATGAGCTGTACAGCTGTATGCAGCTTCAACATGTACACCCAGATATGGACAACAGTGGTCAGTAAATCTTGGTAATACTGCCTCAAGTTGACATTGTGGTTAGTTAAAGAAGATTGATAAAATCCTAAATAACACCATTATCCCATTTCCCATGAATCTTAAAACCCGACTTTCACATACTTTTCCCTCATTTCTTTGTTGATTTTGGATATTATATTCTTTTTCAGCTAGCCATTTCCCAGAATAGGAAATGAATGTTGTTGCATTTGCACCGCTGTAGTAGTAGTAGCTTTCATGACTAGCCATTTTCTAGGAGTGTAGCTGCTGTCGCAAAAGTGAAAAACGGCAACAATGTAATGATAGGAGACTTATGTGATCGTGTTGGGTTATAAAACGGCAAAAGAACTCTTGGTTCAAGTACCTATTCCTTCTAATTTATGAGGAAAGTTTGTCTGTGTGGATCACTACCAAAAATGCAACAGCAACAACAACAACAATACGGAGAGAACACAACAACAATGAGCATCTTAAATCCTCTTCTTTCAAACTTATCTAATACTTACTACTGGAAGTACATTTTCGGGGTGGCCATTTCCTACATGGAAAATTTGTGAGGATGAGGATGATGACTAAAAACTTGCTTCAAGTTTAGCGAAACGAGTCCATAAGTTGTTAGTTCCGAAGAAAGTAAGTGGTGCTTATGTTTATAACTCAAAAGTTTACAAAACATTTGCAGCAGAGTATGCTCATCATCATCACCCACAGTATCCGTCTCGTATAAAAAGAGTACCTATACAATACGCTCATAAACTACGAATCGAGGTAAATTATGAAGAAGTAACCGCAGTAATGATAAGACTCTCTAAAGTATTAAAATACATGACTTTGCGTGCATGTAGTCGAGTTTGTCGGCTTAAAATTCCCAAATAACCAACCAAACGGCTTTTCAAGACTCTTGTAAACTTTCTTTCTAAACTATAAACTATCATGAAAAATTTTCTCCTCGTGTCGGTTTTAAGAGAAGTCGACATTTTATTTAATACTGAAATGAAAATTAAAGTTGGAACATCCGAACCATCGGAACCGGAATAAGAAAACATTCATATTCATAATAGGGAAAATCTGCATGTTTATATGTATATGTATGTACATAAATTGCAGTTTTCAGTAAAAGTGTTTATAAATTTCCCATAAAGTGGAGTTTGAACATAAAGTTTGAAATTATTCGCAAAAAATAGAACCGGAAATTTATTTATAGCAAATCTGAAAAAATCAAATGGCCAACTGAAGAAAGCAGGATTCAGTGTCCACAAAACGGAAACGCAACCCCTTTTTATATAGCGTAATATTTATACGGAGTCCGTATTACGGACTCATTCGCAAAAGTCAGTGTTGATAAAAACAAATACTGAGTATTTTTATGTAGACGCAGTAAAAAATGTTAGGGAGCTCCAGAGCGAACATATCTCTTGCTCCATGTGTTTTCTAGCATGGTCTTGCAATTTAAATGCAAGTAGTTTGTATGAGAAGGGAGCACACAACAATTTAGGGAAATACTATTATTGCTCGCTTGGGATCACACGCAATTCGAGCATGCATTCATCCGTCCATCCAAATATCTCATGTTACGCTGCTTTTGTGTGACTCGGAATAGCTCATTAACCCAGACAGAAGCGGAGAAAAGTGCTGCGGACATGAATTCCACGGAACCTATTTTCAGCAGTATTGCTTTCCTCTCTCATATGTGAAGGAAGCAGTGCAGTGTGGAGAATGTTGAAGCGGAAAGAAGTGAAACAGAACGGAGATGCTGGGGGAATAGGAAACAAGGGGTCTTAATTTTTTATGACAAGATTGAAGTTTGAGAACCACCCAAGTTTTCCACCAGATTTTCCCTTAATTTCCTTAAATTTTGGTTTACCCATGTGCTCCTCGTGCAATTTCGATATTAGTGCCTGGGTAGAATCGAATGAGCATCTTGGAAGCTTTCGTTCACTTTGTGTGAGGCTGTTTACTACAACTCTAACCAACGACCACCAAAATCATAGATGCATATATACCGATATGAAACTGGCAACCGCCAACACTTGTTTATTATATTATCTTGACAGTGCTCTTTTACCACTCTTGGAATTTATGTGCTTACAGTTATAGTAACTCTGGTATGCTCAGGCTTATACAAAAAAAGATTGTAACAAACTACACAATCTTTTGATAGGGGCCACACTTTGAGAAAGTTTTGAATAAATTACGAATACCAAAGTCTTGGGAGAAAAGGAAAGTGTGAGTTACATAGGTATGTGCAATACATACCCACTCATAAGCATCATGTCGACAGAAACACCTGCTTAACAATAGCTTTTCCTGTCATTCTCATGGTTTTTGTGGAGAACGCTTGTATGATGTTGCTCATACACAAGAACAACTTAAATATTTCAAACTTGCTTAATATTTCACTGCTTACATTTCCAGGATTTTCTTGGGGAAGCTCCTTGGCTCTTGGTGTGGAGTATTCGCAGGTGATCTACAAATAGCCTGGCCTGCTTTTGAGATTACTAGAAGCTTTATTTATTACACATTTTCCTTGTTTCGGTCTAGTAATAAACTGAGTACTGAAACTGGAGAAGGCTAAGATTGCCCCCATATAAAACCTATGGCCAAAAAGTGAGATGCAATCCAGGATAGGGCCAGGATTGAGAAAATAATGTAAATAATAATTTATGGGCAAGTCAAAGACGGAATAGTAAAAAGCTCAGGAAAGTTTCAGTGCTACGCTGCCACTAGTGGACTATACTCATTTATAAGAGATCCAAATTACAAAAGGCTTTCAAATTTGAGACAGGGACTAAGCTGAAATTAAAATCAAATTCTCGCAATATGACCTATAGATGTGTTGAGAGCAATGAAGTCAACAATGGAAAAATGGGTATTACCCCTCAGCCAACTTTATCTCGTAATTACGAGTTGCTAATGAGTATTGCCAAACTTTCTCTCAAGTAGCGAGTTTTAATTTTAGCGAGAGACTGGAAGAGGTAGTAAAATACCTGTGACATTATCCTAATACAATCTCAAGAGCAAAATGCAAAAGCAACTGGTTGGCTTTAAGTCTCCACACTATTCCAGCAAAGTATTTATTGAACCTCCGGGTTTGTCCTACTGAAAATTAATTACCAAAAGAAAATTCCCTAATGAAGTGTACTTGTTAGCCCAGAATGTATCAAATTGAGTCAACAAAAGAAATGGAATTGTAGTAATTTCCGCCTGATTGGCGTAACCTCTAAAGTCACAGTAAAAAAAAGTTGCATTCGTGCACACTGACAGGAATCCGGCAGGAAGGCGAAAGTTGCATAGGTCGCGGAAAATAAAGAAAGCATTTCTTCCGATAAATAATACAGCTTAAGATTGGAGAGCCTTTCAAGTAGATACATCGGGTTGCTCCGTATCTGTGAAAATATTTTATAGCAGGGTTGGTTTCGTGAATAACGATGTATGGTGTGGTTGTCTTTTCTTTGCAGAGCTACTATTTAATGAGATTTTCTTTTCGACTGAGCGTAAAATGAAGAGCGATGAGAACAATTTACTCTTTATGGCCTTTCCAAGGCGATTATACTACTTTCACATTTCCTTAGGGAGAACTACGCAGAAACACCGTTTCTCATTCAAGAAGAAAATTAATCCAATGAATTCTTAAACAAAGGCGAATCATAAAAATGTGTTGTTAGTGACGCTACTTCTAGAGTAGGGTTTGAGGCTCAAATCCCAAATTTTGCAGTTGCTTTATAAGGCAGCATTCCATTAAAACAATAATCCCCATTAAAACTACAGGAATGAAATAAGTTGTATGCATATGTGGAGAAAAGTAGATTTAGCACATTGTGAAAAGTAAAACGCAATTGAACGGCTTAATTCTTTTTGCAAGTGTGTTCCTAAACTGCATTCCAGTTTATGCATAGTTTTGTGTCAGCGATATGATCGAGGGAAATGGGTTAGCTGGAATAATATGTTTTTTTCTGGTGAAAGCTATGTAACAATATATTTAATATATTGCACAATACTTATTTACAACATGTCTTTAGTTCTTCTTGCTTTTCTAACTATTACACGTGTAAACGTGAATATACATTTTAAACTATCATTTGCGACCCTTGTAATTTATAAATGCATGAAAGATTGCATAGCACTTGTGATCAAGTAAAACATACTCGTATAGTAGTTGATTGACGAGTCATTTACTTCAGTTTCCCAGACTCATCGTCAATCAGACCGTCAAACACAATTTACTCTGAAAACGAAGAGGTGCATCATCAGCATAAAAAGTTCTCACTTTTGGTGTCAGTTTGAGAACTTGTATGCACGCAAGTTGTAATGTATGCCATGTTTAGTTTGAGGGGGACAGATTTCCTTCCATACATCTGGAATCGTATCACACATTTTTAAACCTACTACACACTGATGAACGTTAATTGAAAGCTCTTTAACTTGCCAAACATGTCAAAAAGCCCTTTTAAGTTGAGTTATACAAATTATGCTGAAGTGAAGCCACAGTTCAGGCGGAGATGAGCAGTGGAGAGAAAGCATTAGCCAAGCATCATAAACTAAAACTGATGGTTCATTACGCGTCTATCTCCCCTATCTTAAGTGTAAAAAATCGGTTTGGTTCAGCACTTTGCCAGACAACATGTATAGAATAATGAGCAATAATGTTCAGGGTTTAAAAAACAAATTTTGAAATCAAACCAACAAACATTAATAACATTATTTTATAAACGTTTGAATCAGATATAGATTTACTTTGTGAAAACTGATCTGAAAAGCTTCTTGGCTGGAATCTAATATTCATTATTAAAAATTTAAAAAGTGGCAAAAGTTGCACCTAGGATCAACCAGGAAAAAATCATCCTGACTGAAGTCCACAAAGCTTTACTTGAATACTTATTTTTAAGTTAAGCCACATTCCTTAATACATCCAAAAATGTATGCATCCATCAGTCCTATATTACAGTAAAAAGTCAGTACCATTTCAGGAACCTTCAACCATGTTGTTGAAGGAAACACCATTCCAAGACATGGAGGAAAGTAAGTGCGTAGTAAAGAGGCTGCTTCTGTTAGGAAATCCGAACATTCAAAAGTTTAAAGATCATTCCTTCCCATCATGCATCTTTCTCCACGGTCCATTTCCACTCGATTTTCTTTTTCATACAATTCCTTCCTCGTTTTCGCCTTCATCCTATTTTCTTTGCCTTAGCTATACCACAACTTGAAACCTCTTTTTTGGATTTGACTTGTCATGAGTTCGACTTTTTCCTGAAGTGACTTTTCAAGACTTTGTGCATTCATCCTCTTGTTAGCCTCTTATGTTCGGGAAAGACCTCACTTGTCGTTGTCGTACAACCAACGCGTATTATAGAACTGAGTGAGTTTGACTAAAAAACCATATATCTTATATTACCTTCATTCCATCATTCTGCATACCCAACAAACCCAATTCAAAAAAAAAGTATAGATGGATATGCGACTTTTAAAATTCCTAATGTACATGAATGAAAGCTGCCTACCAGCTGAAAAGGACAAAGTAAACTTTTGAGTCCGTCGGAACTCTTCTCCATTTCTTCGACAAAAATTGAAGAAACCTCGTGCCAAGGGATAAGAGGGACTCTAACGTAAGAAGTGGCATCTTTTCTACATTCCATTACTTCTTATGATCATAGAAAGATTTTGCGGTATTCGAAGAACATGGATTTGTCAAATTCTCCAAGTCTGGTCTGAATGATCTACCAAAGTTTAGTCTTACTACCACACCAGCTTGATATTTGGAAAAAGATTGTCCAGTTCTAGCTGAAAAGTAAAATCATAAAAAAAGTGCCATGACTTTGCCACATTGACTATATATACAGACAACGGAGGAAACTGAAACTGGCAGTTTTTGCCGGTTTCACTAACAGCTAACTTTAATATACATATATGCAGATAGGTCTGAATAGCTGTAGTTTTCAATATGCAAAAATCCCCGTTTGTAAAGATAGCTGCTTTTGTAAGTCAGAAGGGATCCATTTAAACTTGCAATAAACCCACATACAGGCCTTTTGCGCCTGGTGACGGCCTATATACTTTTCTCAGCCACTAATATAAACTCCCTTGGGGCCACCACTGCAGGTTCCATTACGGATGGTAAGTAAGATTCGCATCTGTGGGACAGGTTCTGTAAAAGGTTGTGTAGTATATAATATGGTAAGTTATATGTATATACTTAGGTGTTCAAATGAAAATTCAACTTCCAGCATTCTTTTATGTGGCAGAATTTTCCCGACAGGGTCATGGCTGGTGGTTGTTTCCAGTCATCAAATTGTCGTATCCTTTGAAACAACCGTTCATAAAAGTATGATTTTATTGAAGAAATGCAGAGAAAAATGTCAAACGTGCTTTTCAAACTTTCGGTGCGAGTTAAAGTGAAACCTGTACCTTGCTCACAATATCCCTTCTTAGCAGAAGAGTAAAAACTAACAAAAGGAAGAATCCAGACACATATGGTAAGGTTTAGGTGGGCATGATCCTTCAACCAAACCACTATAAACTGCTGCATTATTATGACTTAACCCAAAACCACATTACAAAGAGGTGCCACATAAGAGAAAGGCTTGATGAAAGTTTTATGTGCTGAAATGTTATGCATGTTGTAATATTGGTATAATGTCCAGTTGGGACATTATGTCTAACCTGCGGCAAAAACGCCAGCTACTGCCACACAGCAGCTCAGCTGTATTTTTTTTCTCTCAGTATCCAATTTTTCTGCTGTATTCAATGGACAGGAAGGATGATGAAGCAGGGTAAGTGACAACCTTTTTTTTGCCTTGTACATAACCCACTGTTCCATATATGTATGCGTATGATCAAATATACATGATACTTTCGAATAGGAAAAGCTGACTTTAGCGTACCAACATGGATGCCTTGCGGATATTTGAAACAAGGTTTTGAAATATGAACTGAAGTCATAAGTAGCATGAAATAAGAGGCCCCATGGACATTTACATTCATAAACTTTCAGCCCACTCAACACCCTAAGAATTTGAGAGCTCTTTTTTTGTCATGTTCACTTACTCAAACATACCAAAACGAAAAAAATAGGTATGGTTTGTATAATACAGGAAAGATGAGGTATGAGACTTTTGCATTTTTTTGTACACGCATTCAAAATGTATGTAATATTATGCATCCATAAAACTGGTAGAATATTAAAACTTGCCCAAAGTCACAGAAAATAGACACGGATAATATATATACATATTATGTAAGAAGCGCTTTGAGTTTTCAATTTGTATATATAACACAGCTCTTATATGTACAACGAAGCATGTTATATGAGAAGCAACGCCTTCCAAAACGATGACATGTTAATAACTCCATTGGAAATTTATGAGAGGCACACTTGTCATCGGTTAAGTATGACCATGAAAAATTCCAAAGTGTATAGGGGCTTCTCTTGTATATTAAATGCGGTAATAAATACCCATGAATGCGAGGAGGGCGCTCACCAACCTTTATTATACTGTCGCTTGGCTAACTTGACATGTTAAATATGTAAAAATATATTAAAAAGTGAGTTTAAGTGGTGATGGAAGTAATGCAATGTGTGTTCAAAGGCTTCATACCTTGCTCTATGATTAACCCTTCAAAAAAAGCCATATCTTCATGTGAACGATGAGTCAGTCCTAGATAAAGGTAGGGTGATGATGACCAAAACATTGTATTATTATTATATTTTCTTCGGAGAAGGGGAGTCATGAGACTTTAGGATACCCTGATTATGTTTGGCTTCTTCTCAACGGCTTAATCACACCATGTCACTAACAATATATCTCAAGCTGCAAATCATTTTAGCTGCTAGTCCTCAACAAGAACAGAAATAGACACTTTACATGATTTTTCTCAGAGGAAAAATATTTCGTGCATGACTAACTCTAGTTTTCTTTAAAAAATCATATTCCTACAACTAATTAGCTATGAATTCTCTAGCTGTTTTATTAAATGCCACGTCACTGTCTCTAATGACAAGTTCAAGAACATGAGCGAGTATATTTTATTTTCAATTTCAATAGTATGTATATCGCACTAATATTAGAACGTGATGCTGTTGTCAGTCAATTTTTTCACAATTATGCTTCCTCAAGTTTACCTGAGAATGGAAATAAGTTTGATAGTTTTTGTGGAAATGCTATTTTTTTTGACAATCCACTTCAACCATGCTACATGGTTGAAATACTTCGTACGAAATTTGTGTGCCACCGTGCGTAGATTTCGATCAAACACGGAGAAACATCTCAAAATCATTACCTAGAAGTGTGCATGTACTTCAAAAAAATGTAGTGGTGCGTCTGAATAATAATGGTAACATTGACGTGCAGAGTTGGTGCACATCATCATCAACTTTCAGGTACGTTTTCATACAGAAAGGAAATTGGCAGGATCTCACCGTGATGATACAATGAATGACTCATATAACAATATTGGGTTCGCCATGTACGTGTCACGGTTCTTGTCAAAATCCTGTTCAATTATCTCACACTCTGTCCAAAATATTGTTAAAAAATATTGAAGAATATCTAGTCAACCAGCAAACCAATAACGCACTACGCATTAAATTATGCTGTATCTTTTTATAGCTTTCAAGCTCATATATATTCGTACCTTTTTCGTCATGTGGTCTCGGTCTCTTTAATCATAGACAGAAGCTCGACGCACTCACTGAATGGAACTCTTCCGTTGATTGTGTCAAAATAGAGGCGCTCACAGCAGGAAATCATTCTATTTAACTAGTTTTTACACAGGACGACTATATTCCGGAAATTCAAATGGAATTTCTTTATGCGTTCCATATTAGTATATCACTAGCGATTGCCACCCTTTGTTATTCGGTAATAGCATGTTTTGTCACCGACATTCGTTCATTCAACGTTCTCGTAATTTTGGATTTGAACAACTATCACCACCCACATTCATTCAATAGAGCTTATTGATCGGAAAGGAATTCGAATTCTTATAATAAGGTAAAAAACGACATGAATGAAAGAGAGGAGAACCCTTCATCTTTTCTTATGGCTTTCTCAATTGCTTATTTACTTCTCGTGGCTTTTTTCTCTCTTGTACTTTATGAAAAGGAAAATCCCTCAAGACCACTTTCAATATACGTTAGATGAATAGCTCATTTATTAGTTTCACAAGCAGAATCAAATCAGAACGGGAAGGAACCCATAGTTCCAAAACGAGCTTTGAAGGGTAATATCACAAGAAAACTGAAGTAAGTATAGTCATCATTCAGAGAGGCAATTCACTAAATCGCCACTTGCAATTTGGCAACGAGATCAAAAAAATCCCTTGAGACTTTGACCGTGAGAGTGTGAAGTAATCCTCCAATGGCTAAAAAATGGTATTATATTATATATTGTATTCACTCATTCCGTTATAAGAATGAAGGGTCAAGAACCCTTTTGAAAGTGAAAGAAAAATGGAATCCTATTTCCATTTGTCGGAAAACAGTATAAAAAAGGGCTTGGAGTAGTTGGATGAAAACATTTTTATTGTGACGCGATCTTGCGAAAAACAGACCACTGGGGCAATCCACTGTCTTTAGTTTTCGCTTGTGTTGCAATAAAAGTAGTAGCAGTTTTCCTTTTTAAGTCTTTGTATACAATAATACACAAGCCACCACAAGCTGGAGAAATGTATTGTTTGTGTTCATCTTTTTTTGGAGTGGCCGACAAAGCAAGGCACGGATCGGCATCGCACGCATATACTAAAGGGTTCATGAAAGCAGCACAAAATGAAACAACGTGGAGCACTTACATTGAACGTCAAGGAGAACTTGCGTATCTCTTGATTTTGTAGGATAAGCCTCATGGACCGCTACACATCTGAAATATAATGATTTTGGTCAGTTGTAACCTTATCGAACGTACACTCACATCTTGTGTATTATCAGTATTAAGGATTTCTTGTATAATTTCGTTCTAACCTAAGCCGCTTTCCGTTGAGTCCCTTGTGAAAAGTATAGTCAAGAATCGATGTGGCAGCCCACTTCTTCGGATTGTCATCTTCGGTTTTGTTTGTTTGATTGACTCCAAACACTTCTTCATCACCTGTGGAGAGAATAATACACAAAATTAAACAAGGATCAAAATATAAAGAAAATCTCTTTCTGTTGGAAAAGCAATCAGGTCTGACGGAAGTCAACAGGTTTACAAAAAAGTTTCTGCGCAATGGCTCCTAACCATAATAACTTGGTTTTGGAAGTGATGATTAGCAGCAATTGAGAAACCAATAAATAAACAAATAATTGACATCAAATGGAATATATATGTGAACCCGCCCTAAATCTTCTGAATTTTAAGTACTCATTAGAATCATGCAATGTCAGAAATATGTCCAGTTCAAAATATAAAACAACAAATCAGCCTTTATTTATCTCTGTTCAATGATGTTTAAAAGTATTTAGCATTCCCCTGGTTTTTTATCCCATTTTACGACCGCCGGTGTAATTTAGGGTCATTACTATTCTGTAAACATTTTCCTGCATCAAGCACTCTGAAATACAATACAATGCAAGGGACAACCCAAGGTAAAATAAAGCTATTCATCTATTTTTTCATAACTGGAATAAGGAAGCAAAAAGGACACCGCCATGTATACTTCTTTTTATAGTTTATAGCATTGTATTGTATTGTATTTTGATGCTAAGGGAAGACGCTCACTCTCACAGTTGTTATATTACAAGAGCAGCTATTCAATGCTTTCTAAAGATTTTCCTTGCTTACAGACATCTTCCCACTCAACTTGGGTGGAAAAAAGAAGGACACTTTTTTACGATTCATATCTTCAGCTCCTTCATATTTTGAAATATTAGAGTTCATTCTTGTTTTCAAAACGGTTGCTGCGGTTTTGTAGACCAAACGTAACACAAACATCTATTGTCATGTGCATGTACAATGTCTGTGAGCTCTTTAGTAACTAAAAAACATTTATACATCAAGGGGAACTTGCTCTCCGTTCAAAACACTTGTTTGCTTGATTGGACAACTCAAAAGGATCCAAACACTTGGAAAAACAGCAGCAACAGTTCAAGTCAGCAGGCTCTGACCACAAAGAAAACCACAAAGGTTTTTTTATCATCCTGTACTACTTTGTACATCCATGAATGTAACTGGAGAAAAAATTGGATGTGGTATGGTATAATATGCTCAAAGTAAGACATTATCAAAGGGGTTTTCTCTCTTTGAATGGAAACGGAAAATAATGCAAAGGATATGCGGATGTGAATCTTGTGGTTAGAGCAGCAGCAGCCACAAAATAATTACACAGCAATTTTGAGGAGAACAAAGTACGATATAAGCTTGGATGTAGCTTCATTGTCTTTTGACAACACACACTCTGCTAGTGAATAAAAATTGTCTGGAAATGAAATGCTTATTAAGGATCATTACTTCTTGATACGGTGTAATTCCAGGAGTGTACATGCATTGTGTCGTCGTTCCCCTTGTGTGATGTGATGAATGTTTCTTGCCTCATTTTGTATGCAATATTTGGGTAATTCTAGAGCTTTTTTTGCGTCTATGCCAATCCCTAGGCGGTTTCAGTTACTCGAAAGGAAGACGAGAATTATCTACATATATATACATACTAGGAGAGTAAATCTTGCTTAACTATATGCTAACCTAATAACCCTTATCCTGGAGTTCTGAGTGAGAATGCATACTGAGAAATAAGAGATTGAGTTATCCAGAAGTAAAAAAAATGGTTAGTTGACTTCTAAAAGTATGGAGACTGGAGTTACAAAATACACACAAGTGAAAAGTACCTTGCGTAATCACAAACTGTATGCAATTACTCCATGCATGTTTATTTAATGCAAGCATTAAGTAAGTTTGCTCTCATTTACCATTCGTTCCAATTCTAGAGAAGGATTATAAAGCATTTTGTTGCTGTGTGCAGCGCTAAAGTCAACACTCCGACTGTAGACTGAAATTATGTTTTTTTGCTTTGTAAACTGGAAATGGAGTATATTCACAGAATATAATTTGAATCCAGGACATTTACTCCATTTAAAAGCCTTATTTCTTAGAAATGCTAATATGATAAATCTGAGATGCATGCATTAAAAAGCTTCCCTGAGGAAATGAGTAAGTGAAAATTGTCAAGATGCAAATATTTTGAGTTACATACCTACAAACCACTTTATGTATGGAGGTGGATTTCCATATCTACTGGTACACTTCACAGCTACTCGTTTGTCATTTGGAGCTGTCACATTTCTTCCTGTTGGTATGTAGGTTCCATTATATTCCACTTGGGGAGCGTTCGGGGGTACTGAAAAGTAAAAAAATATTAATACTTAATATAAACCAGAACATTTACTAGTTTCGAAAAACTACATTGGAAAGAGTTTTCAGATCATTCGATACAATTTGATGTATGTTTACTACATAAATTATTAAAGCTTATTTGAGTTGACTGGAGACCAAAAGAGGGTGGTTGAAAAACATGACAAACATGGTCAATTGCTACTTTCCATAAATATTTGGTAACATAAAACTTGAATGTGTTTATTTATGCGATATTACTTAACATTTTGCAATACTAATCAGTGTTCAGCTGCGTAGGATTAAAAATCTTTAGCAAAAAATGATGAACTCTGATTACTTTATTTCCATAAACTATGCTCGATCACATAAATATGTCATCTGAAAGAAAGCGAGTGTAATTTCAAAAGGATTTATTCAGCAATGTTGTCGATATTTTGCTCCAACTAATTTGTTGCGTGCTTTGCTACAATGTATACAAATGTAAATAAAAAATTCGAAACAAGTGGTTCAAAACAAGAGCGTTTTAAACGGAATAAATTGGATTTTTGATGTTTACATTATGGGCCGGTGCAAGTTCGTGCCATCATCATATCATTGGTTTATTTTTATGACATTTGTCACACCAATAAATTAAATAAACACCAACAGACTGCGTGTAAACGCAAACACATTTATCTGTATCCTTTCAGCCATTATTGTGTGCTGAATGAATCAGTAAACTAGCTTCAACAAAAACGTATGTGCGTAATCTAATATTAAAGCAGGTACGATATACATACAATGCAGCATTTTTCTTTGCACACATATTTGTTCATGCAAATATGAAACGCTGATTCTGTGAAGCGTTTACTGAAAAATGAATGGTTGCTGCGATGCGAAGTGAAAACTCGCCATGTTTATGTTTCTCATCATATTTGCCTTTTTAGCACGAAGCAGACAAAATGAAAGCAAAGAAGGTAAAGTGATGTGTTGGCTTGGCACAATGCGATACTGCCTATAGGCTTGGCTTCTTGTTATCAAAAGACTGCCTTTTCCACGCTTTTATGAATTTGTTTACTGATGCATTCCAATTTGTCATCCGAAATTAAACGTTTACTTTTAATTTTCTATTCAGTTCTATTGAAATTGATACCTAACAATATGATGCTGCTGGATTGTGCTGTAAGTATCATTTAGCCCCACATTTGAGTCTGTCTTGACACACAAGACAAAACTTCTTCTCAATAAATTTGCATAACAATACATACCACAAATCGATTGGAGAGAGAAAGTCATCTGAATACAATGATGTGTAAATGAAAAGCAAATATCCATTTTTCCCGGCAGTAAGTTACATGTCTCCATTGTTTTTTACAACTAGTTTTTATAGTCTGATGTTGTCGTTTGTCTTACAAGAAATTTATAATAATAGTTATTCCAGCCTTTGTAATTATCACGATTGACGGCTTCACTCAATTCATCCATCCGTAAAAACACAACAGTAAAAAATTTATAGGTTAGAATGGAAAATGTGTTTTAATAAGAATTCCAAAGAAATTTTCCAACTGTGTACTTCACCTCCACTGCCGTTGTTGTCTCATTAAAACGATAGCTAAAACAAGCTATTAAACCCTGTTTCATGTTTTCTTTAACGAGCAATAAAAGAAAGTCATTCAATTGCTAGCATCTTGATCAATACCAGACCACAGTTAATCCAGAACAGTATATCTATATGCATCCGCTCTGCGGCAGTAAAGTTCGGTAAAGTAAACATTTTTGCACTCAAAATAGCAACCGAAATTGACAGTAGTTCCTTCGACAAAAAATAAATGATGCTATTTCAATACGTTACACAATAAAACAAGGGTTTTCATGTAACAAGATTCTCTCAAGATGGTTCTGCCAAATGAAAGACGAGAAAATGAAAGAAATGTCAATTTTCATTGCATACTTACATACGCCTCAATACTTGACTGCTATATTTTTAAGCTCATGTTTATCCACCCCTTTTTCCCAGTGAGCATTTCATTTAGAGCTCACACTCAACTCTGACTTTACTGAATATTGACTTTTGTTCGGATTATGCTTTCTTAACCAGTATCATTGGATTGAAGAACCAAAGAATTGGTTGCATAAACCAGCTCCTTTTTGTTTCAAAGGTTTCTCGTCCCACTCCATAGCATAAATAACGCTAATGAGCCATAAATCTAATGTGAAGTGCTTCTCGCCATTAATCTGAAGCTCACCAACTTCGTCGTTAACCGCCACAACCCTCTTAGACTTCAGGTCATCAGCAGTGCGTGGTTACGCTACACAATGTCAACTGATCTTTCGGGAAAACATTATTATTAAAGGGAGAGAAAGGTCTTGAAAAAACAAGTGAGCAGTTTTGGTTACATACATGTGTACACAACCTCAAGTAAATGTGCAAGATTCCTCCAAATTTTAGATTGACATGAAAAGAAAAATTTAATGCGAAATCACTGCTGACTTTTTGAATAATGCATAATACAAAATGTAAAATGTAGTATATGTGTAGTTGATGCTGTGATAGCTCCAAAAAAGGCCAATTTTGTAATTCTACCTTTCATATTTGCAGAACTTTTTTGGCAACAACTGATTTTCACATTTCAGCTGTCTTCCTTGACATAAATTTTTGCGCTAAGCTTGTTAGATGATTTTTAGTTTCCGTAACTTCTTTGTAGCTCGTTCCAATATTTCCCTTATGTAGATTTCTATGTAATCGGATACTCTGCATTTTAAATCTCTCAAAAATGCATCTAATGATAGCTTCTGCCTAATATAAATGCAAACTATTCAAAATTTACATTATTTGGAATGCATTCTTAAACTTCATTGTGGCTAGGTGTGTCAATGTCAAAGTACTTGCTACGTGGTATCATATAGTTGGACTTTTTATTTAGATCCAGAGAAGCAGAAATTCATTTTATATATTCTGAACAAGCGACCTCCAATATTTAGTGTATGTTGGACATAATGTGGTGCAATACAGTTGCTCATGTTATGTAACAGAAGGACACCAGTAGTCAACTCGAGTCGAAAAGTGAGCCAAAACTATGCCTGTGTGCCAAGTATCCGTCGGACTCGTGAGGATAGGAAAAACTAAGAAAAAGGTTGGTTATCTACTCAGAAAATTTAGACTAATACATACACTCACTTGAGACTCCCTGGAAATAGTTACAAACCATATTATATAGATATACATTCAACACTGCTGTTTGTTAGGCAGAGTGCAAGGAAAACACTGTGTGATGTGGGTTATTTCATGTTGCTGAGCCTGAAGTCATTCTTGGGAAATGTTTGGAATACTAATAAAATTACAGGAAAGCATTTCAAGAATGTGATCCTGTTTTCCTGGAGTTATCATGTAATGAATACCGGAAATGCTGTATACGTGAAATAAAACAGTATCACAGTCAAGTTTGAAACATCCGTTTTATAGTTTTGGCGATGGAGGCATTCAAAAAGCGGAAAATAGAGAATAGAGGCAACTTGCGTAACAGCAGATTTCAGCACTAAGAGTGCCTCCAAATGAAACTTTTGACTCGCGGACGGAAGTGAAATGCTAACAGAGTTACAATCAAGCTTACGCCTTGAATCCCATAAATATTTAGAACATATTGCATAACGACTCTAAATATTCAGGGGTTTCTTGTAACATAATATTAAGTTATCTTTAGCTGCAACTTCTGCATCAATGCAGTACGGTATTAGGTTTAGTACTATTATAAGTGTTGGCACATTTTCCTTGCCGTAACTTTGTATATGTTTACATAGGTTTTTCCATTTAATAAATTTTACATATTTTCAATACATTTTGAGGATTAATAGGAATCCTATTTCCTATTGCATGATTCAGATGTAGTTAAAAAGCCTTGTAATTCTAGAGTAGAATCAACTCCAAATGCGCATCAGAAGTGCAGTGTATTGGTACCTACAAAATTTACATGATAACAACTGTAAAAAGACAATTCGAAAAAACCTACCCTATCCAGCGCGTTGATTCCTGCACAATGCATTTCAATAAACCCTCGAATCAGCGTGTACTCAGGAAGACTAATAATTTATGAATAATACGAATGAAAGGGCTAAAAATACACGCAAAAAAAGAAAAAAATGGGAAACAAGTATAAAAAAATCGGCGCTCATAAACTCAGCAATTTAGTACCGATTAGATGTATAAGTGGTTTTGATGTCTTCATACCCACATAGATTATGTTATTAGTACAAAAAATTTGCAGAGACAAAGATTATTTTCATGCACCATGATTTTTATACGTATACCCATACCAATACGAACGTGCAAAAATAGAGAAAGTTTGCAAGCCTCGTCTTCCACAAAAATTGCACCGGAACTACATATAGCAATTTCCAGCAAGCATATTACCTGCATGAGACCAAGACAATGTTGTATAAAAACCAATCTGAACACTGGATGTTCCCTGTTTTTTCATCCTCGATAAATTGATGGTATGAATGCATCAGAGCATGCATGTTTGTGATGCAGCGTACACGTCGTCTTATAAAAGGACTTATTCTTGTCACGACAGAAAACTGAAACAGGATGTGAGAAGTTCGTTTACAGATGAGGAGCAAGTAGCGCACACATCATATAGGAAATGAAACAGTGAATACTCGCTTTTGTTTCGGCTCTCTGTGTCTGCTTGGAACTTTGTTTAAGAAAAGCGGAAATGTAACAAATTCTCCCTTTTCTTTTCCGCCACTTTTTTTTACTGTCTTTTATATTTTTTGTATGCTGTTTTTTTTACTTTCAAGACTTAACCACAGAGAAAAGTATGAGTTGTTTACAAATGTCGTAATTCGTAATCTTGCCATGAGATCATATTCAAAAGGGTGGTGGTACTGTTTCATGCATACATTGATTGTGGAGTCACCACGTACTTCGTCCAAAAACTTCCTTTGCGTTTTTTTCTTGACGTAAAATGGAAGAGGAAAAAATTGTATCAGAAAATTGACACATTTTATCTCGAGTTTCCTCACGCGAGAAAAAGACATGCCCTACCGCAGGCTTGGAGATGTAGAGAATAAACAAAAGCGTGTGTTCTCAAAGAAGTGTCAAATTCCTTGTTTTATGTGCACACTCATATTCATACATATCTTCATTCTCAACTCAAGAAGTTTTAAAAATTGTCTAAACACTTTCGTTTCGTTAAGAAACACACAAGATTGCATTGGAAATCAATATGAAAGGAGTGTTATATGATTGACAGTTTCAAAGCCTCGAGAAATGAGTACAGGTTTTGAATCCATAAAGATAACGTGGTAATTGGGAAAAGGGTGTAAAGAAATGTTGTAAGTTCAACGTAAGGTCACCTCATTATGAATGATGCATGCCTGTTTATTCACAACACAGCCAAACAAGCTGGCGTGGCATGTGATTGTGTGAAATGAAAGCTTGTATCGTGTGAAATCTAGAGGGTTTCACATCCTTTGGAATGAATACTAAATACTCACTGGAGTAACATCATCCAGCTACAATGTAACAATAAGAAACATTTCAAAGGATCAGAGTACCCAAAATGCTTTTTCAACCTTTTATACAATATCAATGCTATTGTTATATAGGTTTTTTAAAAACCTTAATGTAAATGGGCATGTAGCCGTCACAATCGTCAACCGTGGTTCCCAGTATGTATGTTTCCCATGCATGTTTATGCATGCCTATTGATAACATATTGGTTGACAAGTTACAAGCACCCTTGTCGTTTGTTTTGATAGCTTGGTGGCTAATTTGTCCAGAAAGGAAGACATTTCCTTTCTTCGCTTTTGACATGTATCAAACTAAATGGAAATTCGAGTTTGTTGTCTAGTCCCCCGCTGAATTCTTATCTGGGGTGACCTGTCGCCCTCCGGGCTTTAATAATTAGTCATGATTTCATACCGTTGTTATTCCAAATATGGAATATGTTTTTAACTTGTAAAAGTTTTTTTTTATAGAATCGATCAAAATTACGATAAAATTCCATGTTGACGCATACAGTTTTAGAAAAATGGGTTAAAGTTTTCTCCACAACAGGTTCAGTCACCAACACAAATAACAAGAATTTCGGTAAAGCAGTTTCACGTCGAAGGGCTCGTGAAGGTATATAAGAATTTTATATGATATAATATAAAAGTAGCAAACATGATTTCCTAAAAGAACTAACAAGTAAATAGAAAAATGTTAAGAGTCTTACCTCGAACAACGAGCTTCATCGGACGTGAGGTAAGTGCATCTTGCGCCGCAAAGTCAGATGCTGTTAGCTGACATTCCCACTCCCCATCATCATATTCCAGTGCAGCATTCAGGATTCGGAGACTACAATCACCAACATCCGGGTTTCCAGCCCACTCGTATTTTCCAAGGTAGATCCCCACCGGCTATGGACAAAATAAAACACAAGCGTCAGTTATACATTGATGTGCATTATGGATAAGGGCACCAGCACCAAGTATGTAGATCTGTTATAAGGTACATCGTAAGTTGCTCTAGTAGTGGGTGCCATTGTAGTAGAAACAACTGGCAAACAGTGACTCCCTACAGATTAACTTTATTACAACAGCCAACTGTCAAAACACAGGTTTTTGGAATTTGGACGCTTTCCCTTTTTACCGAGAATCCATACACTGCACTAAAACATAATGTGCCCAATAGATATATTGTCAATTGAAAGTCTGCCTCACTCACATCACCTCATAATGGCATGTTCTATTTCACTCGGTAATCGGTGTGGCGGTGGCATCAGGCACCCTTGGATTGGCAACGGCATTGGCACATTCTACCACCTCTCTAGTCCACCATTATACACAACCACTTCTATCCAAAGCAGTAGCAAACATTTTAATGAAGTTTTCTCTCGCTTTCATTCAATTCAACCTCGAACAAGGGACACACTATATAGAAGGATGGCTTGTATTTATACTGACAAGACATGGATATCTTTTGTTAAGCTGTATGACGGTTCTGATGAAGAGATAATGGAAATTGTGGAAAATCGTTGCTTCCGATGAATCTTTTGTTTTCCTTTTGCGGTTAGTTCAGTGATTGCTTTCACTTATTGTGTTTCATGGGATTGGAATCTGTCTTTGTTCAATGTGTTCAACATAAATATGACACTGTGAAGTTGCAAGCTTATGGGAAAGTCCTAAATTATGCGGTACGAAACTCAAAACGGGTAAATGAAATTCAAATACAGCTATTCTGATGTATACGTCATAATGTCGAATTTGAATATAAATGATTCCTTTAGCTCAACGTACATGGTCGCAAGGCGTTTAATGATGACATACGATATGCATAATGCTATATATATAAGCCTGGATAGTTTTCATGCTCCTCTCCTTTCACAAACCGGATAGCTTTCATTCAATATCTTCATCACCGCGAATAATAAAACTGGCCATGATTCATAAAACCAAGACCGAATGCACCAGTTTCCAGTCAGCGAGAAATGTAGCCCATCCGTCGTTCTATTCACGGTTCCCTATTACATCACAGTTTGTAATTATTACACATAAAATATTTTATATCTGGAATGTAGGTAAAATCTGAATTTATGAGCCAGAAACAATTTTTGTGATACCGGTAGAAATACAAAAGGAGTTTTGAAATCGGATTGAGGAAATGAAGAAATAATGGAGAAGGTATTCCTAACGTCGAAGTAAAAGCCTCGGGAATCATAATAATATATTTTCCCAAAGTGTTTTAGGATTCGCATGCGAGCGATGCGAGCCAACCCATACTTTCACATTTTGTTGTGATGTGATGCGGAGGTTTTTTTGTACCCACGCTCTGCTTGACGATGATGTTATGCTTTCCATCCATAGCGAGTCTTTTCTCCTTTTACCTTGTTCCTTTCTATCACTCTGCATTGTACCTATTAGTTGCCAAAAACTGGTTGCGTTTCAAATTTTTTATCTTTTGTAATGCATGTCATTTTACTTCTCTCTTGTCTTATTTTCTGAGCTGGATGAGAGCTCATAGCATGCATTATGTAGTTTTATAATGCGATGTAAAGTGTTTACTCGCAGAGCTTCCCTCTACACAAGACGAATGGCTACACCGTGCAGTAACTGTTAAAGGATAGCTTCGAATGAAGAATCAAATGGGAGAGCAGGCAAGTATGCTATTTCTTCGGTGGTTATTTTACCTGCTAGCAGCTACCTTCCAAAAACTGGCGCTACGTTTACCATATTATCCTCCTTCGACTCGACGAATTTCTCATCTCATGTATACAAAACTAGGTACATAATATTATGATGAGATCGGGGATGAGAACAGCTCATTATTAAAACAGAAGCGAGGAAAAGTGCTCTGGGAAGATGGCAACATCCAAGCAAGGAAAAGACGAAAGCAGCTTAGAGGCACTATCCCAATATTATATGTGTACCTACAGATATACGAGCATGCCACGCCGAGGATAGAACAAATGAATAGAATCTGTTACCACTACCACAGAGTAGTGCCTAAACTCATATTACTCTGTGCAGAACGGCTCTTCGCCTGAAGAGAGTTTTGAATTTCATGCATGGTTTCCGGTTCATGGAGCTTTTACTGTTTGAGGGTCTATTAATGGAAAACAATGTAGAGCGGTCCAGCAGTGATGTCAGCATATACTACAGTATAAGTAGTCACCAATACCTCTACCTCTGCACTTTCACATTCAAAGTAAAGTTGTAAAATTGGGTGTAGTGAGCTATGACGTGAACCAAATGGCTCCTGCTTTTTCCGTATAGCTGTTTCCCGATTAAAATGTGCCTATTTAGTCCAATCATCTATAAGAGACAGTTTCTTTTGCATAAAATGCTTGAAAAGAAGACCAGTGACTCCTCAGCCTCAATCGCAATGTGTGGTTTGAATAGGACGGTGGTATGGCGTGGAAACAGTTTTCTCCGTTGGTTATTGAAAGTTACGCGTTTTTATCCTTCCAGAATTGCTTTCGTTTCGATGTTCAATCTAGGTCAAGCATGTTAGCCATTTTTTCTTATTTTCTGCTGGCGTCTATTTTCCCGTAGGCTGGTACGACTTTGGATTTACAGTTTTGGAAGAGTTACATATATACCGTCATTCCACACCGAATAGTCTGTAAGTACGAGTATAATGTTGGAAATGCAAACTGCCAATTTTTCTTGCCTGAGGAAGCTGGCAAAAATGTAAGGTAACAATGCTCTGTTGATCTGAGGAATAAAATGTTAGGGGGAGGACAAAAACATGCAGAACGTAGTGAGCGAGGCAATTGGTACTAGAAGAAAAAAAGTTGAGTGTGCTACCAGAGGATCTGGATTATTGGATTTGATAGCTGCGGCAGAGTATATATGCATACACCAAAAAGCAAAAGCTTTATATTGCACACTCAACTATATTATTAGGTCTGTACAATGTAAAATGTTGTTTCCAATTTTCGACTATTCTTCCTCCAACATGGGTAGAGGGCAAAACAGGCGTGAAGAAGAAAAAGAGAGTGTCGTTTCCAACGCTTGCGTTTCTGTTCTATTTTCAGTATTCCAAAAACAGCATGACGAGGCAAGGCAAGTGCATTATATAAGTTGTAAGTGCCCATATCAAAAGCGCCTTGTGTATAGTATTAGAACAATGATTTTGTTTAACGAATTCTGATGCAAATAGGGAGAAACATGGACTAGGAACATTTTTCAGGTTTACACTTGCCATACGGACTACAGATATTATTTTTTCCCAAGCAAGTAGTCAACTAACCTAGTTTATTACGTCCGGATTTAGTTCAGTATAATGCTCATGTATGCACCACATAGAAATTGTGATATTAAAAAGGAAGCAATGATAGTGCCCCATAAATGCTTCTTGCTTATTTGGCTATTTGGTACGTTTGACTGGGTGTCGGTAGCGAGGTTAGAAAGAATAGAAATTATTGCTTATTGCTTCCCAAATTCTCACTGCTTTGGATTTACCATGGGTTCTGGTTCTAGCGAGGATGAAGATGCCGTGCCTAAGCATCATATCCAATATATAAAAACTGCTGATCAAACTACATAACAATAATAGTATCACACACTGATACTGAGCAGGAGCCTTCCACCCAAACGGCTGGATTAGCAGAGGAACGCTTTCGTCTTTGTAGCCTCTATTTTTTCACGAGAAATAGAAACTGACTCCTCTGGAGCGAGCAGAAAAACGGAGAATGGGTTCTTGCACACTATGTATGAGTGTACATACTACACCCCCATAATAAAGTGAACTGATGATGACATTTCGTGCAGAAATTCACACATCCATTATACTTTTATCGCAGATGCTGAAGAATCTAGAAAATTGGATTTCCTATGTGCTATATCATCACAAGACGTACCTACTGTCATTGAATAAGGTACAAGGCAGTCAAGTTGATTCCAAAAATCATTTTTGTATGTAAAAATGAACGCGGTTTGGCTTCGCTTTGAAGCACTATAATATCTATAATATAGCAGTTTTGTCGTCTATCAAACATTTAGATATAAATGCACACCAATGAATATTAGAATATGAAAAGTGATTCTTCATTCCTTTTCTTGACAGGAGAAGAAAAGTTTTTTTCCCAGACAAGTTAAACTGTCGCCTCTCTCTGAGGGATAATTTCTCGTTGCATAATCTTAAGTAGGCATGCATAAATGGTGGAAAATATTCGCACACTCCTACTTATCCTCGGTTCAACTTTGGAATAGAGCAGTGCTCCATTTTTTCTCGGTTTGAAGATGAAAAATTTCGGAAGGAAGTATTTACTATTCGGAGAAATGATTGCCTGGAGCAAATCGATATGCCATATAAAATATTACGGGTAGCTAATGTGAATAAGAAAAATACTTTGAGAAACTGGAAACCAACAAACAACTAAAGCAAATTCAAAACGAATAGGATACTTTCGAGGTCCATATATACATTGTAGTGGTTGGAGACACGACTTTTATTTTCCCACAACGACAACGACACGGATCTTGTAATGTAACAGTGTTATTTTGTCCTACTTCACTTTAACCGTCAGTCATGAAAAAAGAATTTCCATTAAAATGAAACCCATCTTCAAACGTGGATGTACGTAAGTAAACAAACACAATAAAATGTGTACAGCACACAAGACGACGACGAGCACATAGCTCCCGTTTCCCAGAGCGCACTTGAATCCAAAAAGTCTTCTCTATAAAAAATACAAGCATTACATTTCCTTCAACAGTGATTACTTCTATATCTACGTTCACCTTCGCTGATACCATCATCAGCATTATATATTGTGAAGGAGAATTGCTTTCTCCAAGGAAAATAATAGAGCTATTGAAAGTAAAGTAAAACAAATTGTAGTTGTCTTCTCCATGCCATGCAAAACTAAGTGAATGGAAGTACAAAGAGGAATATGTGATTTCACTGAAAATGAGTGTTTTTTTCTATGAAACACAGTAGAAATGTGAGTGGTAGTGGTACAATGGGCTTAGGAGTTTATATCTTTATAAGATTATATTGCCTATACGCTACACATATATATGCTCATCCTCAACATCATTTTCCTTTAAGTGGAAAAATCCTTTATATCAACATCGGCATGCCTGTGGACAAAATGAAATCTAGTTTTACTCAGCAGATTGACTATGAAAACGAGTGGTGTGTGTCTGAGAAGGTGGAAGAGATTTTGTGGGACAAGCTGCTAAAATTGCCTACCAGTAGAGAATACGTTTGGGTTTGCTCCTGGATACCTTTCTCCCTAATGCTCCGGCAATAAGTAATATGTATCCTTTTTTTGCACATTGGATTTTGGGCTAGTAACATTTAAGCTTATGGGATTACGGTGTACATGAGATCAATTTGGTTACTTGGTTGCTTGATTTTTCTCTTCTTTTGAGTTTTACTTACCTTGCCATCCTTTTGCCAAGAACATTGGCCCTTTTTATTGAAGATTTTACAAGTAAGCCTTGTTTCTTGTCCTGGGTTGACCTCTGTGTATTCCGGTTGCTTCTCGAACTGCTGTGCTCCATGCGATCCTGCGAATCAATAAGATGAAGGGTATTATATAAAATACATTACAGGCTTGTATATCATGTACTCAAACGGATGATGCGGTTTTAACCCCCTTTATATTTAACTTTGTTTTGACCTCCTTTTTTGTTGGATTGACGTTAGCCAACTTCAATTATATTTTGTACATGTTGGATTTTGATGGTAAACATGCTGGTTCTGGATTTAATATTGATAGCGATAGCACGACTACGACTCCTACGCAAAACCTCCTCGAGTCAGACAGACTCTACACCAGAATGTTTTACCTTTTAGTGCATGCGTCACACAATTTATATTGTACCTTCAACAACTCTATGGGATTGTGGAGAGAACCCTTCAAGAATACAAACCACCTGAAAAGAAACGTTCCCAGCTCAATAAGTAACAGGTATGCTGAAGTTCACTGAGGACGAATTACACTATTATATAAGGGTGCCTAAGAAAATGGTTCTAACCCTGAGTTCTTTTTAGGTGTTTAAATTGGATGTTAAACTGATTACATCGTCAGTGTCAATTCATGATCATGATTTGCTTTTAAAGCCAAACATAAATTAGAGTTTGTGACATGTGAGCTGGAATTTACTATAAAGTATAATCCTTGACATTGTCCAAAGCAAAAGTAATCTTCTCTGGCTTTTCTATTGAATGCATAATCCATATATTCAATATAACGTATATATAAGTTTGCAGGCATGCTGGAAAACAACATTTCAAACAGTATTATGTCAAAATCATGTTCAACAACTGGTTTTATTTGTATGAAACATTTTAGCATTAATTTTTTTACTGGACAACGAGAGCTTTCATTTCCCACCAAAGTCCTACTTGACCTATGGAAAGTCCTAAGCAAGAATATGATTATTATTTCATATTTAGACCAACTGACAGGTTAAATTAGCCTTTGTGTTCTTGATTTTATACCAGGGCTTGTATCATGCATTTCCTTTCGAATTATAAAATGTAGACATCACTTCATTTTGACACTCACAAGAGCTGCATTATAAAGAGGTAGAAAAAGTGCATTAGTTCCGATTAGATTGGAGAGAAGATAATAATCAAGATTGCATTGCGTGTAGAAGAAAATGATATTGATCGAAGTCGCTCACGTGACCTTTCACCTTCATTCTTGATTCAATCAAGAACTATAATATCTTATACGAAATATGTACAAGCACGTCTTTGTACGTAGTAAACAGACAAAGTTATCTGGTAATGCAAGAGCAACACTAAAGAATTCTTGAACCTCTTTTCTATTTAGAAGAGCTCTTATATGACATGCAAGTGGAAGTGCAAAGATGACTTCATGTAGGCAATTTCAAGACATGCATGTCATGAAGAAAAAAGTTGCTTTTATGGAATGGAAGAGGTAATTTGATATCCATGCGTAATAATATGAACACTAAAAGCTTGCCTGCGTTTTAGTAAATTGAGTATCAACGAAACAAAGGTGTATCATCATTTTTTGCTGCTTTTTCGACTCTTGTGATGATGACCTCCGTCTTGAGAATTGAAATCCAAGAAGTCAAAAAATGCTTGCAAGTTTTTAGATAAAGTATTCGTTTCATTTGCAATAATAAAAAGCCAAGCCTCCGACGACGATCTTAACCGTCTACACTGGCTATAGGTATATAAGCAAGGTAATAAAAGTTCTGAAATGCCATGATGGAATAAAATTTTTGTGAAAAATGGAAACCTGTGTTGCTCCTTTTCTTTTCGCTTATTACTGAGAAATTCCAAGTTTTATAAACAATAGAAATATATATTCGATGATGCTTTTTGGCAGTTTCTTCCTTGTTGATGAGTTTATTGCATGTGGGACAGTACGTGCAGCATTTTTAGTGTTCGAGTTACACAAGAAATTTATGGAGGACGATATATTAGGAATGGTGATGTAGGCTTGATGGTTTTTTAACTCATAAGTGCTTTTTCAAAATTACAGTTTGCAAACAAGTCAACTCATGTTTGCAAAAGGTGATTATTCTAATAAAGATATGGATTTTTTCACCAGTGATTAGCAAAAGCAAGCGTAAGTATTGTCATACATCATATTCTTTTGTTGTTGTTGGGCTTTTGAGAGGTAAATGCACTATCATTCTTGAATGCTCATCATCATCTGTAATACATGGTTGAGCCAGATAATTCATATTCTTTTCACAAGTTGTGCCCTCTGGAGAATTTAATTACACTCAGTCACGAGTTTCATTTGGGGAATATGGTGATTTCATTCGCCAAACACACTTAATACTCCCGGATCTGTCAAGTTAAGTCAAGTAAACGAAGACACAACAAGTTGATTACGATTACAATATGTTAATGATTATTGCTGCTGCACAGAATAAAGTCGTAATCATAATGTACAATACACTTGTCTGCTTTAAGGAACAAATTGTTCTTTTTTATATAAATTTAAATCAACATGGTTCACTGTTATATTGCAAAAAAAGTAATAGTTATTTCTTCATTACTAGACAAACACGGTACAGAGAAAAACGTAATTCAATTAATTATCCGCGGTTGAACCCTTACGCATATAAAATGATGCTAACATTAAGTTTAACGTTCAACATTTGCTCGCTAACGATAAAAGAAAAAAGAACTGGTCTCGTAGTGCGAGAAATATGATAGCAAGGATGCCTACCCGAAAAAAAATCATGTAGTGAAAGCAAATACCATTTCAAAATGAATTATAATCATGACTCTCAGGAAAGCATAAACGTTAGGTAGGTACAGGTGCGGTCTCATCATAAAAGACTCACAACTCAAAGTTCATACCCTTAGCTTTCATGTTGATCAAATTGCAAAAAGCAGTGTTTCAGCAAAACAGAGATTATACCTGGCTCTATTAGATGACAACATATAAATTACATAGATAGAAAGTGAGCATGTGTTCTGTTCTCTCCTGTTCCTCTTCTAGACTTCAGCCATCCGCAAAATCGTAACTACTCCCAAGTTATTTGAATGAGATACCTGTCTTGGTCTATGCATGTATAAAATGTATATAAGTGCACGTTTTCCATTGTCCCAGGGTTTTTTTTGGGACAAATATAACTTTGCAGATATATATTAGAAATCTCGCTATTTTTTGTAAGAGAACCTGCGTATGAGAGAATTGCGATGAAATGTCAGAAACAGGAACTTTTTATAGAAAGTCGCCGTATGATAAAATGCGAGAAAGACGAATGTAAATGATTTCCAAATGTAAGTTTCTTTTCACAATATAACTACATTTAACCTGCTCTAATCATAACGATGCTTATAATTTTTTTGTAAATACTTTTTTCTTAATATATGCGCCTTATAATACAATTCTCATTGAACTCAATGCTGGTTTTGATTTTGCGGATCCTTACATACGTTTTTGGCAGTGGGTTTGGGCTTTTCCATGGTACTTGGTATCATGATACAGGGCCTGCTTTATAGTGTTCTGATTATGGGAACACAATATCTTTTTGATAAACTGTGAATGGTACAAGATTATTCCGATTCCCATTAATCCTCTTCAAAGAACTAACTTTAGTTGGTCTATACTTTACTTTACTGAGTTATGTCAAGTTCACTTTACGCACTTTTTTTTTGTTTTAATTCTTCAGACCAAATTTCTAAAAACTCGGCAAGTGTATGTAGACGTAGCCAAAGCCCATAGCTGCCACACTCTTGTTAGATATCTTCAGATGCAATGATGTTTATAATTTAATATGTTTTACATTAACATGATCAAGGAAACCTTTTAGATATTTTCATGAATGTGGTATCCCGACGGTTAATTTAAATGCGAGTATATTGATAACCGGTCTCAGGGAACGTTTCATATGAATTTAAGCAGTTGTGCTCGACATGCCTCGATTTGAATTTTCACTATTTACTAATAGCGATGAATGTCTATATTATTAGACGCAACTTTTCTGACAAAGTTGCGAGGTTATACTACGCATGTTTCTTACAAAATCTGCGCGGATTTCTCTTATATCCGCATGTTTTAAATGCATCCCTTTTTTTTTATATGGTACTTAATTATGTCTGCTCATAGCAGATATTCATATTCAGCCATTTCCAAGATGATAATGGATGGCCACAATGTCACCAACAAAAGTCAGCAAAATTTTGTGTTGTGAGCATTTCAAAAAAACTTTGTGTGGTAGTGGTTACCTTTACAACTTTGAGAATGAGCTCAGCCCCGGAATTGACAAAAACAGAAACGCATATTTAGCAGGCTTCTAGGTATGCAAATGTCTATGGTGTAGGATGATGATACTATATATTTTATCCACACACCCCAACACTCAACCCAAAAAAAACTTAACTAATTGTGCTCCATGAGAGTGAACTGCTCCCAGTCCTGTTGTTCCATTCCACGCTCCAAGCGTCTGACTCTGTAGAAAACATGCTAACTTGAATTTCTTTGAAGTTATTGGGCTCACAAAAGAACAAGAGAGGAAAAGAAAGTATCTTGGAAAATTCTTTATGAAGTGAGACAATTTTCGCTCCTAAAGTTTGAGCTGAAGACAAGGAAATTAACATGGAATTTGGTATATTACTGGAGAGGCCTCTGATAACAAAGCAGAGATATATTTATAACGTATTCACATATTTTTTTTTTCCTTTTTGGATGATGCTGCCTCAAACATGTACATCGTTGCTTTTCATTTTCATGAAGAAAAAAACCCAACCTTTCGTCTAGAACACATGAGATAAAAATTTCACGCTGCGGTTGTTTCCTCTTTTCTCTTTAGCTTTGTGTTTTTATTCCAACAAAAAAGTGGCTGGCTGTTGTTCCCTTTTTGGTTCCTTTGTCATGTCACCAAGTAAGAAAACCTACAGTTGTTTTTGTTCCATTTTTTGTTTCATACTGCTGTCACAATAATCATTATTACTTTTACATGAATACCACATCAAGTTAAACTTGTTTTCATTTCAACATCCGACCGAAACAAAAATGAATCACGCTCGTGTCAAGATAGGATTGAATGAGATTGTCTAGATGAAATAAGAAATTATTTTTGTGCATTCATCTTATCAACACCTTTGCGCCTAAGCATATAAAAATTGGTAGGAGAAGCCCAGAAATGAAAGACAATTTTTTAAAAACTCTGGTGGTATGCTACACGACACACACCGGAAAATAAAGTTGACACTCTTTACACAGGCCAAATATGTGAGGAAAAGAAAGTATGTCATTTTTATCTCTTCGCAATTTTTCATCATTTCTTCCCGTTCGTTTGGCAAACATCCTAATGAATCGGTAAGTTTGTTGAAGTTAGAATGAACATTGCTTTCCTTCCTTTTCGACTTGACTAGAGCTGCACTCAGAGTCTAGAAACTTGTTATGTCGCGTGAAAAATATTACGCATCGTCAACATTACTTACACCGCTTATCTCACGAGACAGCATGGTGATACTAATTCCAAGTAATTTTTTACTTTCTCCGACCCTGTCATTACGATTTTAATGAGGACAGGAGTAATTTATATTCACAGGATGGTTGCGTACGCAATATGCAGTGCAGCGTACAACATGGTTCATGCGGTGATCCCCACGAGTTTACAAAGAAAGATGCTGATGTGATGTTGTTGATGTTGATAATGCTACCACAAACCTTGAAGGAGACGTGCGAGTGCGTGTGGTTTCACTTGTGAAGAAGAGGCATTGCTGATACTAGACAATCTGATATAATAATTATATTATACGAATACACGACGGCCCAAAGAAAGACCAGCAAAAAACTGCTTACTGCACGCGCTTTTGATGCTGATAACTGGTGCATGTTTACATAATACGTGTATACATGCAAAGAACGCTTTTCTACTACATTTTTTGTTGCGTGTGTACGGAAGAAATGCGTGTAAAGTATCGTAGAATGCAGTCAGATAATACATTTACCTCTTGAAAAAGTCATCAAAAGTATGCCCTCTTGTTGGCAAGAACATAAATTCTTGAATGTTTGATCGAAGACGAGACGATATGCAGTTTGAGCCGAACCAAGTCTTGGAGATGAAAAGACAAGGCGGCATGCATGCAAAAATAATTTAATTATTTCCGTACTCCTAGGGCAGGCCAAGAAAAGCAGAAAATCTCCTGATATTGCTATGAGAGGCGAGTCTCATTTACCCCCAATTCTCCAAGGAAGCTATACTGAAGCTGTTACGATATGGTTCTTGGAATATAATTTCCGAAAATTAAGAAATCAATCAAACCGCCGAAAAAGTTTTGCTTCGCACTTTTGCTCACTTAATGAGCTAGGCTTTCCCCACATTCACCACAAAATTGAAAGTTTCCCCAACTATGGCAAGTGTACTCACGATACCATGTATAATTCCATATAAGCCGGAATGCGGAAAGTAGATATATAAACTATCATTATTCTCAGAAAAAGGGAATGTGTTGTCATTTAATGAAAAGTTAAGAAATCCGCCCGAGTAATGCTACGCGTATCAAGCAAGATTGCATTGGTATGTGTTTCTGACTTGGGCATTGTGATTTCATCATCATTGCCTGCCCTCTGAACTAAAGTTTTTGAAAAATCAATTATAAATTATCAATGGGAAAATGAAACCATCAACTGAGGCATTATGCAACTTTTTATTCTTTTGCTATCCATCTGTCTTAAATTTTAATCCGTTCTTATGCTAGGTTAAACCGAACAAAGTTGAAGGTCAACTCATGGTTTAGCTTCAAACTGAAGGGGATCGGATGCATCAGATGCGTAGAAGAAAAATGATTCATATATTTCTCATCGGGAGACGTTAATAGTATTGAAGTTGCCAACATTTTGTGGATGAGTAGAAATGAACTTTCATCCGGCAACATAAACTTTTCCAAGCCTTCAATTAATCCTTTAAGCCTATCACCGTCAAAATGGTCTTAAACCAGGAAAATAATTGAATGCTCTGCTCCAAGCGATATATCTTTTTCCAATGTAACTTTATCTACGGAGCAGTAATGAAGGTCTCATTTTTTTCAAGAAAAAGAGATATCAAACTCTTCTGGAACCACAATTGTTTCTAGAGGGCATTCGCCGATATGGGCTTGCACTTGTAATGCACTTCAAACCTACCATATCCCCTTCCTTCCTCATCCGCTCTTGTCATTATGCTAAAGCACCTGTAACCTAACTCTCAGAAATACTTATGGAACGCCCTTTCAAATGCATCAACGTGAATGACTTGATGCTCCATTAGCTATAATTTAATTCCTGAAATATTGGCTCCTAGCACGCATTCATTCATACCAATATCTTATGCAATCTGCAAGAAGGTTCAGCATTTTGGTGATCATGTTGATGTCCTCTTCTAATGCGTAGGCAATAATGATGATTCTCAAATTATTCATGCTGTCCTCCTCAACTTCACTTTAAGTCTGTTACAGATCATTTATCTAATTACCAGCAACGCATAAATTTTACTTAAGCTTTTCAATGATACAAAGTTAACATGAGAATGGGATTAGTTCCCTACCCCATTATTGTAAAGTTCAATGGTAAAAAGTTTTTGGTTCCATGAAAGATCTAAAGTCACTTGCTGGCCAAATTATTACATTTAAGACGGATAAAGAACACTATACCGGTGATTGATATTAGAACCCTTTAATTGGCGTTGAAGTGTTAATACTAGATACTAGATTTCTTAAGTTCATGGCGTCCGTGCTAGAAAATACAATGTAATTTGTTTGGTACAAAATGCCGTAATAAATTGATGTACGAACGTTATACTTTGGGGTTATGTTTAAGTTTATGACAGGATTATTTTCAAAAAAGGGTTTTGAAGACGTAATGAAATGACAACCATGCAAGTATAGAAATCAGTGTGTGTTCATGTTTTACTATTCACAAACTCCGAGAAATATAAATGAGCATGCCGTGATAAATCTCAACAAGGTGCTAATTCTCATAAGCTATTCGGATTTTTTTCTTCATCAGAACAATTTCTTTTGTGTGAAGATAAAGCAAGGATTCAAAATAGGGTTTTCGTGCCAGCACAGTTTACGGTTCCATAAAATAAATAATACACACCATATTTTCTGGTTTGTTTCAAGTTTTATTCTTGATACTACAACAAAATAATGATCTCTTGCAGTGTCAGAATCTAAAAGGTTTGAATTCATATTGCCTTGTGAAATGCACGCATGTTGAATTTGGAATCGGCTCAAGCATTCGCTCCGTCCCCAGTTCCGTCGCAGTTTGCTTGTCGATCACAATCACACTCAACCATACAGCTATAATGATATCGCTGGTGAACACCAAATCGTATGGAATTTCATTACACACACTTGAATTGAAGTTACATAGTGTGAAATTTCAGAGTTTATTCCATCCATTACTGTTGCAATGATGACTGCAAAACAATAATTCCTTGTAAATTGCGATAATGTTTTCTTATTTAATACCGTTTTGGCCTCTGTTTACTTCACTGTGTGTGATATGATGGGACAGTAGAATCGTTATGACGGCTGCCAACTGAATGTGATGCAACCCGTTGTCGTCTTTAGCTTGTTTCTCTTGCTTTCTGTGTTCAATCACCCTTGTAATCATTTTGTATACAGGTAGGTGCTTATTTGAACATTTACTGTAACTGTTATATGAACAATACCAGGTTTATATACAACATTTTATAAAATGGTAAAGTATCTATGAATGGAAAGGGAGTAGGAAAGAATGCCAATTGAAATACATTTGTGCTATTTGGTCTCACCACTAAATCAAATCTGAGCGAGCACCACTTTTATAAATGCCCCACACACATAAAAATATATCAAACCAAAAGCACTTATGTTTATTACATCCGACCTACCATCAACACGGAGAGTCGTATAAAGTAGCAGTGGGGTGATGTTTGACACACAAGCTTAATGTAAGTGCAGCCAGAGAGAATGTTGGATTGTTTCCAGAATCAACACATTATTAGGGAAACATAAAAAGACAAGTAATTCATGTGGAATGTATTTCATCGATATATTTATATGGCTGGGGGACAAGGAGTTTGAATCTGAATTGATGTCCTTTTAGCGATAGCCTCTACCACAATGGACTGGCGACACAGAAGCTCGGACTGTGTGTCGAGAAACCAGGACAATTCAGGACACACCACACTCATGAGCATAAGTACACAATAGGGGAAACGGCCAAAGATTTTCAAAACTCAACAAGTTTTCAAGGCAAATATGAAATATGGATATACATTTTATTTAACGTTACTTCTTATCCCAAAAGAATGGCCATTGAATGCGCTCATCCATAATAAATGTTTTATGCGACATTATCTTTACATACTTTACGATATTGCATCTCCATAATGCAACGTCATGCCAAAAGACAACCTTTAAAACTAAAGGATTTTGTGTAAAATTGTGAAAAATAAAATGCTGCTTGACTATGACAATGGTGAAAATGATAAATTTCAGCAATTGACTATAAGAACCGTTCATTCACGCGTTGTCTCCAATTTTCTTTTCATCATCATCAAACGACGCAGACATATACTTGTATGGCAATAATTTGAAGAGATTGAGATGCGTAATTTTTTGTTTATAGTTTTGCAAAATAAGTTGTCACACTACCGCGTTTGTTTGTAGAGATCAAACTGTATGAAATTCAATTTAAAAGAAAGAAGAGTCTCTACAGCTTTTTTATTTCTTGTGTCATTGTAATCATGATCATCATCATGATCATAGTGTAAGCTTCTTTGTTCCCGTTCCGATTTTCCTTTGTTGATAATAGCAGTTTATAGCTCTTCCGTTCTCTTTTTATTTCGAGGACAAAAAGAAGCTACCTACAACCTACAAACATGAGAACTTGGATAAGCCATGAGACATATCAATTGAGCAGGTGGTGACGTAAGTGAACTGTTATTACCGACATTCATTGTCTCTCAATGTGATATATACGTTGTTCCTTTGATCGAAATTGCTTGTCTCTTACCCTCTATTGTTTACAATAGGCTTTTTCGCTAACAAAAACTGATAGCAACTGAGAGACTTTCAAAATGCTTTATAAAGTTCGCTTTGAAACTCCGCAGTTCTCACACCCAACCCAAGTAATTGAAGGCTTCTCAAGACTTAAACGGGATGATGATGGGAAGAAATAACAACAAGAATTTTGTTTAGCCCTAGTAGGAATTTAGGGGATGTGCGTACTACTTATATATATTGTTTCTTGTTTTTTTCGTAAGTATCACCGATATGCACACCCTTTTAGGACATGTGTGCATCTTGGAGCTTAGAATTTGTCCTTTACAAGTTTTGTTTGTAGCTTTGAAAACACTTTGTTTGTTTTCTCTCTCATGGAAATTTTGTTATTATGGTGCATCGCACGTGAACTGAAAATTGCTTGCGTTTGTATCAGAAATGAGTTCTTATGAACACGATTGTATGTTATGATTGTAGTAGTCTGAAAACTACCAAAATGACATTTCTCCGTAGTATTAATAGTTCCATATGTATTTGTTTTCGTAAATTGTCGATTGAGCTGGAGGACAGAGGGCTTTTAGAAAACGATATGTTTTGTTTTGACCGAAATTCATCTTTTGAAAGGGGGCGAGGCTGGTCTGGTATGATAGGCGATAGTTTTTATAGGCAGGAAGATGGAAGGAGACATATGGTACATGCCAAGTATGGCATCTAAAATGTGTGTGTCAATATTCTTCTAGAGTTTTCTTCAGGTTTTCTGGAAACGGTTGCAAGATCCTCGCAAACAATGTTCACGATTAGGAATGAATGAATGCTCGTCATTCATGTCCAAGCTGAATGGATGTAGATTAAAAATGACTGCAATAAATATTGAACTGAGCTGACATGACATATTACACGACAAAATATAGTATAGTAAAAATCAAAACAGGCTAAAACCTAACTCAACTCCCAGTCAAGGTCTATTGGCAACTTGTCATTGAGATATGAAAAGTCATTTAGGTACACACATGTCTCACGTTTGGCCATCATTATCTTACACGCAAGTTAATCATATATGTAGCATGCCAACGTTTTTTGCACAGCTTTATTATTACATGGTTGATCTTGTGAGAAAACAAAACATAAATGACACTTATGGCTCAAATTACCACCATTTCATGATAACTACCAAAAACAGTTTGGGTGAAAGCATACTAGTTTATTACAACAAAATTTGACCTTATGGCTGTAGATGAGTGATAAAAAGTAATAAACTTTAAGTAACTCATCCTCATCACATCAGTTAACCATTATTTTTTTTTAAACTTATAATACTTTGTCTTTCTTCACTTTTTAGTTCCCCATTGTATCTTTCACAATTGTGAATGAAGGCAAACATCCAAATTTTCCAAACATTACCAACGAACGACTCACTTTACTTAATGCGATTGGAGCAGGCACACAACACAGCGGCTACATAATATGTACAACATTAAGTATGATGAGAAATAGAAGACAGAGGGAGGAACTCGGCTTTCATTTTAAAACAATTTAAAGCCCCATTTACAGACAATATAATCTAATAATAAAAAAGCTCGAAAGAAAGAAAAGTCGTGATATTACATTGTAATAGCTCCGTCTACTGCTTCTGTTCTTCCAGATAAAGTGCTCGTAAAACCTGCTTTTCTCTACTTTTGCCCTACACTCCACTCCTAGTTAGAACTGTTGGCTGTTTACTTAAATGGGAAATGTAGTTCACAAATCACGCCCGTTCCCTCTCAATCCTATTTCATATCCTACTAGCACTCTGCTTAAGATCTTTGAGTAAGTATACGTAAATTAGTAGAATAGGAAGTACATGGACCTTTCTCTCCTCCGAGTATACTCATCCCCCTAGGAATCTCCTCTATTCATTCATTCCACTCTGTATTTAGTATTTAGATACTTCATTGAGACAAAAGGGAAAGTAAACTAATTTTCCCTCCATATTCTTTCTCCTCATCAATGCTTTCACAATTTTCTCTCAAGACTTGTACTTAAAAGGAAAGTAGCGTAAGAACGAGCAGCAGACGGAGGAAGCAATGCCATTTAAAACGTTAAGAATATTTTTCCTCAAGGATGCCATTACAGTTCACGAATGTTGAAAGTGCTTAAAAATATTACAAAGTAGTCGTAGAAGAACCACGTTATTTAAGTAAGTAGCAAAAGTGGTACTACTCTTCAACGCAAAAGATACATATCACCACATGTAAGCCTACATTCCAGCGCAGATAGTTTCTTTCCCAGCTTAATTTTAAGCATGATCCATACGCCTACATTTTCAAGCAATGGCACAATCTTTTTGTTGAAACTCTCCATTCTAGTGCCCAAAGGGTATATGTACTTACGCTGTGATATAAATTGGATGCTGAGAAACGAAAAATTGGATTCCTTCCTTACTAGGTATATCACACAAGTATAATTTCACCAGCCACTTACAGGCATTTATGGTTATTGTACGAGGCGGGCAAAAGTATAAAATAACATTTAACTGGAAGTGTATTGCAGTGTGTAACACATTTCTAAATGTGAATATGTGTGTGTTGAACAGAGCGTCAACAACCATAATAAAATAACGAATCAAATTACTATACAATGTTGTTGTAATGTGATGCAATTGAGTTAACCAAATGAGCAGGATACGAAATAACAGAATACTGCGCTCACAAAACCAAAAGACTCACGCTCAGAGAATCTCGATCAGGTTTGTTTTAGAATGGTGCAACTGCCATCAAAAAATTCTTGGTAACATCAATTCACAGTTTTAAGATTATTCATGTGAAAGAATATACCTATACTGCATATTTCAAATGCGAATAATGTTCCTCAAAAATTCGATTTGGGGTTTATATAAGATGTTATATTATATGTGTACTTTCCGTTATGACGAAAAAATTCAAAAAATTCCTTCCACTTGCACGTTTAAATGCAGTAGCAATGCCCTTTAGTTAAACAATATATTTCCCCCTATTTTTCCTCTAGAATGGCAATGGAAATGGCCCATATATTAGCAATGTACACTTTTTCCATGAGTGAATGTGGATGAAATGGGTTTGCTTTGCTTTTTCCAAGAAAAAGGAGAGAAGTGGCTTGAAAAGAAATGGTTGGTTGGTAGGTAGTAGTAGTTAGCTTTTTTTTACAGAAATGTTTTCTCGGATGTTGAGACTAAGTGAGTGAGTGTGTGAAATATGATAAAATTTTTGGGATGTTGGAACAGCATAACGGTGCCTTATGAAGATTAATGACAACCATGTTTCATTTCTTCTCTATACCCTTCTTACACCATTGCAGTACAGACAGCTTGTGTGTAAGTACGTGGTAGTAGTTTTAGCAGCAAAGCACGCTGTAGATTTTGTTTTTTTGCGACAGATATGTTTTAGGGAGATTTTGGGTTCTTGGCTTCATAAGGAAAACAATAAAAGGAAAAGCAGGATGAAAGAAATTGACTTCAGTGAAAGAGTGACTGGGTGAATGAAAGAGTGAGATGTGACTGCAGCAGTGACCTTAGTTGCTCTTTTACAGAGAAATGTGTTTAAGCTTAAATAAATTCTGTCTTGTACAACACTATGCAAGATATTTCAAATATGACTAGGTTATATAATGTGCTTTTATGACTTTGCTTGTTCGGATAGATTCTCAACCCTGCATTCCATCTAATGCAGAACAATAGGCTGCTTCATTTTCTTGCAACCACGCTCAGTGTTCGTGCCGGAATAACATAACACCTAGATTGTATTAGATTTGTGTCGTTCGAGCGTGTTTTGGCTAGTTGGCTGGGAGGCTGAATAAACAATGCATTTATATGTCTGATATATTTGCTTTCTTGACTCCAAAAGCTAAAAGGAGAGGAGACATGTGAAGGGAGCCGTGTTAACTGAACACGACATATGCCTGAGAAAGATATGCTGATATTGGTTGGAACTGGAACTCGTTTTGAAGAAGAGATTCCATGTCAAAACAAAGCAACTCTGTATTTACTTTTTGTTAAAGTTTAGTCTCTTGTTTCCTTCAGTCTTTACAAACCAGAGCTGGCAAACGACAGCGAAACTGTTTAATTAACATTGAACACAATCGAAACAAATTTGACTTTTACCAAAAACACAAAAATCATTGAGAGAGCCCTACGGAGAAATTTGGAATTTGCTCTGCCATTAAGAAAAATCGCTCGTTTCAATGGCTCGTGTCAAAAATAATCGAAAGTGGGTCTGGGCCAAAATAGCGTAATTTCACTTTTATGCCATTAAGTACATTCTAGACAGCATTCCACTCGTACTCAAAACAACTGAGAATTCCTTCAGCAAGCAATTAGCACAAGTTAGGTTTAAATTAAGCGTGCCATCCCATCCCATGTACCTAACAACAAAATCTGAAAGAAATGCTGAAAAACGGGCAATCCCAAAAAGTAACTAGCATTATTACATACATTACATAACATTACGTGTATATATTAGTGCCTCTCATTTCACAAGCTACTTAGCTCTTTGAGCATTTTGCTAGTTACTTTCTACCCTTTCATTTCATCAAGACGAGAAGGCACTTGGTAAGCCAATCATCAGTGACATTCCCAAGTAAAATAACAACATCAACAGCTACAAAAAGCTTCTCAGCACTACCCTGAGTTTTAACGAGCTGTGCGATTCTGTTACTGTTGTGCCTAAGCAGAAATAAGAAGGAAGTTGATTGAGCCTTTCTGGAAGCAATGATGATGATGAGGATGTTGTGAGTAAAGCATCTCTTCGAGACTCTATACATTTCCCCAGCTGTACTAGTAGTGTACTCCTACAAGATACACTTCAGACTTCATGTCTCCGAGTTTGAAAATAACACTAATCCCTTCAGAGTATCCCCCAAAGTGGGGCACACACACATGATACAATTATAATACGCAAGCAATGCAGTAAACTGTGCATTCTCCGGCTTCCTACCTTCTAAAATGCTACAGTAAGCCACTCCAACACATAGAATTATACAGCATCGCGTTGTTTTCAGATAGATTACGGGTCCAAGTGACATGAACACTCGGGTGTCTTTTTTTATCTTATTCATTATGTGTAACGTAAACCATAAACACAGGAAGAGTATGAAGAAACTAAATTAAGATTGTTTCTCTTTCTCATTAGTTTTTTGCTGCTCCTCCTCACCAAATGTCAAATACAATAGGGATAGAATGGTAAACGAACACAACGTTACGTTGTGAGCCCCAAGAAAATTGAGTTGGGTTACGTTATTACGTAGTAAGCTGGTGAAATATTCAGAATCAGAGCCGCATCCACATGGACCATCGCATCGTCATCATTCCCTTTCAAAAGGAGTAATAACGTCATGTTTATGTGTGTATCTCATGTACTTAAAATGAAAAATTCGGCCAAGATTTAAGATGATGTTGGTGATGAGCCGAAGCAAGGCAATGAGGGTACTACTTACAGTATACGCCAACAAATGTAGCATTTTTACTGCCAACTTGGCTTACTTTCCGGCATGCCCAACCAAAAATGGAATGAAACAGCAGTAACCGTAGTCAGAAATGTACTTTTAAACAGTGATTCCAGCCTACGATAGCTACATTTGGAGTTTGGAGACACACATGAGACTTGACAACACAACTTGGCTTTTTACAGCTTCACTATATACGTTGTATTTTTATTACTATACAACTGTTATCCTCCATTGAGCACATCATCGAAAGTATGGAGTATGAAGGTATATATATGTATTGCAGTTTCATGAAATGAACTACACCATTCCACCACCAAGTCTTATTAGAATCTTTACACATGATAAATTATTTACTAGTTCTTGACTTGTGTTCCTTGGGGCTCCTTATGTCTCTTCAATATATCCGGCACTGTTGGTGTCATTTGTAAACCTAAATTTTTAGCCCATCTTGTTGTTTCAAATGAACAGCTGCATAATTAATTTACAAGTCTCACGTTTTCCCTTATAACCACGACCCACACACTCTTTAGGCTGAGAGCACACATTTTTACCATTTTTATTAATGTGTAAACACAAAAATATATGCAAGAACATGCATCATCCAACAACCCATATATCTTTGCAACAATAAAGTGAAGCATTCCCCAATTTCTGCATTTGATATTTGATCCCGTTAGTTTGGTTGTGCACATTACTTGTTTTGTTGTTTACATGAGTACGTGACATGAAAATTGAGAGATACGAATCTTTAATTATTTGATGAAGTTTTATATGAGGGCTTGTCCAAACAAGACACAAAAATGGGATCAATAAAACCAAAATCCGAGCAGTGTGCTGCACCTACTGAATGGCGAATTAGTTCCAATGAAAAGAAACTAATTAAAGAAGGACAGGGTGAATAGAATAATTTAAAAACCGAAACAAGCTCATTTTTTAGCAATTAGATAAACTCGAGGTGGACGTAATGAATTTGTTACATGAATGTTATTCTGACACACGAATGCTTTTGACCTTAATTAGGGGCAATCGAAAACTTTAAAAATGATACAACTGTACAATGCTAGATCTTGTAGCTTGAAGGTATTTTATGTGAAACAGTATGCTACGAGAAAAAAACAGCTTATTTTGCAGTCACCCCACAACTCTGCTAACTTGCGGTTTTCACAACTCCCTTCTAAAACACGATTTCCACTCTGGATTGTATATATTTTTTATTTGCTAGGATCATCACGGTATCACAACCAAATTATGATGTCATAATATGAGTTGTAAAACCACAGGAAGGAAAAAAGTGTATTACAAAAGAGGAGAAATCTGCTGATTGCAGCAGGCATGATCGAGTTCATGATCGATTAAAATGTTACTGAGGTTTACGGGCACTTCTCAGTTTGCCTCTTCACTAGAGAAACAACATGTTATAACCTAGCACTGCTTTTGCCAAATCACTCCAACTCCAATATGATTATTATGATAGTATCATCTCATCTCTCATCATGATATGATGATCTTATGGCAACCTCACGGCCTAGCTCTCCATTACTTTTCTTTGCCAACGGTTGTGTGAAGCCTTTTGCTCTGGTTTAACCAGTCTCATCTCATCCTCACTGGTGGTAGTATACAGAGCAGTACCGTCAACTACATATGCCACAGACAGGCAACCAGCAAGCACCAAGACCAGGCGAGCTCCCCAATTCACTAGGTTTCACTAAATTGCTCACTTGCTTGCTTGATTTCCTGCTGCAGGCAATCTCTCATCCAGAGATCTCAATTTGTAGTCTTGTCAGCATAGTTGCAAAAAACCCTCATCTCACGATAATTTATCAGGATAAACCGGATAAAGTGATCTGAAATGTGGATCAAGATCATTCATTTTCCGTGGTTTTGGTCTCGCAAAAAATGGGATGTGGAGAGAAAACTTGACTCATGTGAAAAGTACAGCAAAGTATGATTTTAATGGTAAGTGTGTGTGTGTAATACACGCCTCACCCATGATAAGTAAACAAGATGGAAAATGTATCAGATTTCATGATAGAACTATACGATGGGATGATGCCGTCAGACTATCATAAAAATACTTGAAAATGGAGATGAGGAGCAAGGTTTGACTTTAAGTAATAAAGTAAGTTGTCGTTGGGACCAATTCGTACAACTCGGTGTGGTAGTGGTCCTATTCATTCCGCTGATGTGAGTACAAAACAATTCAAAAAAAAGTTTTGTCGACGAAGAAGGAATTTGAGAGTTGAGAATCAATATTTTGGATTTGAAGTAATGTAAAAAGCAATTGTGTGGATGTATGTATGTATGCAATGTATCTTCAACTTTCAAATAAAACGCAATCCCATTTTTCACTCGACTAAACCCATATCCTTCAGGCTTGGAAAATTGGAATGAGGAGTACAAATTACATCAACTAAAATTTTTACGTATATGGATCAATTTCAGATTGTACGTTGTCTGCATATTGATGTAAGCTTTACTGGTGTGAGGAGTAAGTAAAACGCATAAAGAAAATAAATCGATGAACGAGAGTATCAAACATTTTGACTTTACGTGTTTTACAAATAAAAACAGAGAGGAGGAAAAGTAGACACGCATAAGTGAGTATATCCAACTTTGCCTCTCACTTCATTGCTCACCTGTCAAAGCAAAGACCATTATTTTGTCTTGAAAACTGATGATGCCTTTATGTTACATAAAAATGTACGAATGCACTTTAACTTTATCCATATATGTGCTGGCACTTGTATAAATATTGATGTTTTCCTTCCAGGTAGCAGCTAGCCAACCCTCTTGCATACCAATGCAACAGTAATGCACAAGATCTGGTGAGTGTTTCAATGGAACATGATGAGCGTGCTGCTGTTACCCAAAAAAGTAAGCAAAAAACTTTTTTGACTGTTGAGCTGATGTTGGTGGTGGTGTTGCCGCTGTGAGGTTAAAATGCTATTGTTGGTGATTGACTGGCAATTGAGTTGTTACATAGAATCTCCACCTCCGTCAGACCATGTCCACTGTCAAACTGCGATAAGTAGGCTTTAATTTATGGGATTAAGACACAAACGTGTCGAGCGCTGTAAAAATGTGGTAAGACTACATTGGATAATAAACGTTTTGGATAAGTTATTGGAATGAGCGAGAGGTAATAATCGATTTCTGCCTATACGGCTCTATATATGCTTAGGATACAATATCTATATGGTTTCTCGTAAGATATGCATGATCATGTCGTTAATATTTACGGCTGTAAACCAGCTTAACTAAGTTGTTTCAATGGGTAAACCCGAATGAGAAGCAAGTAATTTATTGCGTTTGTGTTGTTTCAAGATTTCAACTCATTCTGCGAACACCATGTATTTTTAACCAAAATTTTCAATCCCAGTTTTGAACTTACTGGAACATAGAAATATTGGATTATTTTATATAAAATGTTATAAAAATTATCCACAGTCAACAGTCCAGTAAAAATTTCTTAAAAGGCCGTTGTTTGTACTAACAATGGAGTACCTGTTTGTGGGCACTCATAAATAGGCTGAGTTATGTTATGACAAGCCCTGTTTGTTGGCTCACTCATCCCATAAGATGAAAACCAAGAAAACAACCAGCTTTTAAGGGTTATTCATGCAGAAAACTGGATATATGCATTATAATGGCTTTCATGTGTAAATGTAAAAACATCGTTGCTCAATGCTGCTACAGCGAATTCCAGTCACATATTGCGATTGCGACTGGAATTTCTGGCGGACGGACGAGACGTACGCCCATAATCCACATAGACGGCATGTTTAGAGTGTAGTGTCCATTGTGACATACATTATCTTATTTTGTTGTATAAAGAAAATGAACACTTTGTGTTTCTTTGTTACTCTATGTTATATTCAAATGTATTATGCACATTCATTCACTCAAGATATATACAACAATGCAATTAATCCTCTTGTAAATCTACTTCCTGATGCTTGTACAGCGCCTGATGCTCATGTGTACATAAAATAAATGTATATTTTATCCCAGCACAAACTCCACATTTAACATGTCAAAGTGGATTTAGTTTGAAATAAACTTGGTAGAGAGAAAGAAAAAAGCAGAAGCTTATACTAATCCACGCCCCCGGACCAATAAGTTAGTTATTTGGATTTGGGAAAAAGAAACATTGGAATTCTACAGGATTCTGAAGGCTTGTACATAAAACAAGAAACATTAAGAAGGCGAAGCACTGTGCATACACGCTTATTGAAGAGATGCGCTTCAACATGTCAGAATAAATTGCGAGATTGTTTTGTAAGGAAAATGTAATAGATTCATTACATGTCGCTTTTGTTTTTTGACAGACAAAATCTCCGTCCAAGTTAGCGAGTCCTATAAATGTCCATTACGCTAAAAATCCAGGATTTATCTCTACTCTTACTATTTTTCTTTTATGCTTTGAATGCTTTCTCAGCATCTCACCTCGCAAGATTTGCATATTTTTCTTTCCTAAGTAGTTAATATTTTGCCATGTATAACTAAACGATAAAACAACCGCCAAACGTTCCAACCATGTACCCCTTTCTACAAAGTCATCACAAGCATTGTCCTGCAACTGTAGGGGAACCGTAAATTTCCAGCTCATGAGTAATTAATATGTTTTCAAGTGACATCAAATTGCCATGCTAAACGAGTTTTTGGAAAAGAATTTCGAGGGAGTCTTGTGACCTTACAAAGACATCAAAAGGGGTTGTCTATTATTGCCGGCGAGTCACAAAGAATAGCTTGACACTTATTGACCGGCCAAGAGTAGCTCAGAATTGTTCTTTCTTTTGCTTCTTCTACTTTAAACCATGCTGAGAATGATGCAAAATGTCTCCACAATTTTGGTATGCTCTTTACTTAATTTTACTTAAATAATGTTTTTAAATGTGAAAATGACCCAGCATATAGTACCATAAGCTTCCTTCGTTTGATTTTTTATGCACTTGTTACATACCACATGAATGAGCAACTGCTTTCCGAATCCAATTTCCAGAGGTAGTTACGAGAAATTTACGACATGAAAAGTTCCAAAGTTAAACTAGTGTGCCTAGAAAACACATACAGGGCAACCAGGATCCAAACAACTCTTTTAGTGCGATTTTACAACTTTGCTTTTGTTAGTGACACGAAGACTTTCCGAGTTGCTTGTATGGTGTAAACGTATATACAGTGATGATATGATATGAACATGACCACGATGTTTTGATGCAAAGCTGGGTTAGATGTGATAGCGGCTCTGATGGTGACGATAATGATAACAGCTTCGATAGAAGTGCTAAAGAGACCTGGTTGACCTCAACAAACTACATCAAATGGAATGTGTCCATGCGGCAATGCAATATAAGGAAATAGCAACAGTATTTCACAGCCATTTAGTGGAACAATAGAGTCATTTGTACGCAAATGAACCTTGGCATCATATGCCATGTACAATTCTAAAAGAACCCATTAAAATATTCTTTCATCCTACAATCAACTCGAGTTGAGGTGTCAAGTCAAAGGAAAAAAAGTTGAATGGGAAGACCATCTTCTTCATGGTTATTTGCATACTAAAGTGTCTGGCATTGGCATTGATATCTTCAGATTGAGATTGGTCTTCTTTTTCGTGAATACTTTTACTTTGCATGAAATAAACATGCAAACCCTTTTTTACTTTGCGCAGCAGCAGCAGCAGTAAAAACTCACAAGATTTACGACATATGAAGAGAGTCGCTGATTAAGAATTGATAGTATGGGAAATTGGATTTCATTTTCGTCAAAATGTCTCTGATACGCTACACGGTACATTTTCATTTATGGTAAGGGAAAAGGAGTAAAAAACATGTGAAATTACATTTATCTTCTTGAGTTCCGTGTCGTATGGTTTCTCTACTATTGTGGTCTTTGCCTAGTCGGTTCCTATTAGCGGTATTGGTACAAACAAACAACATAGTTTTCTGACTTTTGCAATCGAAATCAAAGTCAGTTATGCATAAAATGAAGTTGACTAGATTATATGATTTTGATGATAGGAAATAAATGAAGGCACAAGAAATATGGCTGACTGTGATTTTTACAATCCAAAAAAATTCCCTTGGTAGTTACTCTCGTCGGTCTCCTGAAAGGTTGTTGATGTTTCCTCAGGAAGGAGTATAGAGATGTAATCATAAGCATCAGTAGTAAAATGTGTTTTTAAAGTGAAGTAGTTACTTTTTTATGCCTCAAGCGCAGATTTGGGATGATGAGAACATCCCAACACAAGCCAAAAAAGTCATCAGCAATGTATTATTGCCATTTATAAAAGTACATCTTATTGCTTTCCAGGATTAAAATTTCATAACTCAAAAACTGAAGTATATTGTATGTAGTATATACCGATTTATCAATGATATACATAAAAGCACGTTGACTGGATACAAATTCAGCGTTTTTAGTTCTTACGAGACAAGGTCGGTAGGTCGGATAATGTATCGGTAAGTCCATAAGCCAAAAGAAACAGAGAGAGTGTGTAACGTAAGCTTAAAAGTATTTTTTATACCAATGTATCATGCATCGTTGAGTAAAAGAAATAAATGGAATGGAGACAATCCGTTTTTGATAAGTTGATTCTTTTCCGGTTCGTGATTTATTGACCACTTGGGCCAATAAATCAAGCTTTGAACAAGAAAAGGTTCTTGCGCTTTTGCTTACAATTTTCTTTTTTAGCTAGTCGCTATCGCTCACTTTTTTTTTACTCAAGAGTTGTAACAACGAAGCATGCATACAACATCGAAATATTTTTTTGTACTCCATTTTTTTCTGCATTATTGGTATCACCTTCTCGTGGATTTCAGCAAGTGAGTCAGAGTCAAGCCAATGCCGGAATTTGAGATGCCGATGTCGGTACGGACGCTGTTGGTGCTGTTGGGAATGATTAGTGGTATTTTCTCAATTGTACTCATTCTTTTTTACACATTTCGATACAAAGCTGTTTCTTTTCTGCATTATTACATTCCGCTTACAGTACCACAATATATTGTTGTGCACACGTGGTGTTGATGCTGATAATATGGGATACAGGAGAACACCACACAAGTACGTACTTAGTGTTAGTAGAGCACTTGCTTGGCTGTCTTTTATCGGGCATGTAAAAGCCAGCAAAAAAATCCATTTAGAGAGTTACATGACAGCAAAAGAATGCTAGCAAGGTATGCAATGTAAGTGTTGGTGTTCCGCAGATGAATTACCAAAACATCCCATCAACGAGCCACCAAGGCATTCAAATTTAATTACTAGAAAATGAGATGAGGAAGAATTGAAAATGTAATTTTTCATACAAGCACCAATTATCGGGTTGAATGGATTTTATCAGAGGAGACAAATGAATTAACTAGATAATTTAGTTTGGTGCTTTCTCATTTTAGCATAAAAATATGTCACACACCTAGCAATTTCCTTTTAAAATGCAAACCAGCTAGCAGATGTCGGTGTTTTAGCTTCCGCATACTTTGAAATACCAGGAAGAAGCGGTGTGAGTAAGTACTGCCAAAATTCAAGGCAGGTTGAATGCATGAAAGATTCCAATTTAAAGTTTTTAATAACTATGCATAGTATAAATGTTCACATTTCATTGTCTCGATTTTAAAAATAAAATTGATTCAAAGACAATGTCATATAGAATTGTATGCTGACTTTCTTCTAATGATGTTTATCATGAAATTATTGATAAGCCAAATCAATGACTAACTATTTCACTGGATGGGAGACAGGAAGAAGAAATTGCACGAAGTATTTTAAATATATATTTCTTAGAGTATTTGCACATATCAAACCCAACAAAAGTATAGAGACAACATGACAACTAGATCTAAATTGCAATAAGAAACTCATTTGCATGATAGAACTTAGGTCAGGTACAGATCATTGAAATGGAAATCAAGAAATCCTGTAGTGTGTGAAGTCCTACAGTTAAAAAACTGACAATTTTTTAAACAATGTTATTTCTTGTAAAAAGCAAACGACGCAGTATTGATGATATGCATCCCTCGACAATTCCCTTTTATACATGCCACATCTTCGTAGATTCTTGGCACTACTCAAAAACGTTATTCCACTAATTTGGACAAGAAGCGATACATGAAGAATGCAACAGAGGACAGCTTTAGACTCATAGGGTGAAGTGTCAACAATCTGTGGAGTTACTTAAGCTAACGTCCACAGATAAATCTATAATAATACTAACCAGATAATATAGATGCAAGACAAGAAAACGATTGAAGCTACAAACAACGAAACATGATACTAAGGCCGCAGTGCCACTCATAATCGCACATCATCATCAGAAGACAATGGGTAAATTGTTATGTCATTTGCATATGTAAAGCAATTGCAGGAGACATTGAGCAATTATCAATTTAATCTTACAGAACCACAGGTAATTCATATGAATAATGTAGGTAGGGCATAACAATTGATGGGAGAGTCTTGTAATCATTTACTTTCACCGTTTCATTCCTGCTCAACCATAATTTTCACTGATTCTTCTATGGAGAGCCACTCAACATGAATCAACGCCCAGGCCATTAGTCTGAATGCTTTGAGAGGTAATCGTAAGATGTAATATCATTATTATCACTAAAAGCAAGTGATAAATAAAAGGGCTGCCCCAACAACGCATAGCCATTTCTAAGAATTGGATCTGAAACGAGAAAAACCGTAAACCGATTCCACTATGGATGGCTTTTTAGTAAAATTAAAGCAACTTTTGGCACAGCGGGACCGTATCCGGCCAACAGGTAGACACGTACAAGACCACACATTAAATATAGAAATGGGTGGAAGCAGATGAGGATAATAATGTGATGTCATTTTCTTGGATAACACGTAATATGTTATAGAAATCGGCCTATTGGTCTCTCGAGTTACATTAAGCGTCTCTACAAACATCTGATTTCTTGGAAACAGGTAAGTGAACAAAAGAAATTGTTACTTTGAAATATTCTTCTTAGCACTCTGCTGTAAAATTCGCGGAAACAACACTGCGGACCTATGGATGCTACTGAATGTGAGAGCGTCGCATGAATAGTACCTTTTTGGACGTTATAATAGTTATCAAATATAACACATAAGTTGTGTCTACAATATTCTCTGCGCCTCAAGCTCCATTTAACGAGTAACACTGGCAGCCTGCTACGGAGTAAATATAGTCACACCAAAGATAGACGTTACTTGTACAGCCACAGGGACGTGGACAGGAGTGACTTAGGAGTTCTGGAAAGTAGGAAAGAAAGTGGGAGGCCGAAACTACGGCGAGGAAACCAAACTCGTACCGTTTGACAAACATTAAATTCAAAGGTGATAAAATTACTTAGCAACAGATTCATCGCTTACGTGCAAAATGTTTTTCTACCATTGTATCAATTATTATCCTATGAATACGTATATTGAACTAAGTGAGAAGGTGCCATCTGAGTCCATAGTCTCGCGGTGGCCTCAACAGCGTTTTGGCCGAACTTCAACAACATCTTCATGGAAATCAAAATGGCAGAATACATATGTATATATTCTAGTAAAGGAAAAAATATAGAGATCTACTTCAACACCGATTCTTGAGTTAATCGAAAACGATGATGACAGCTGGTAGGGATGATCTATTAAACGCTTCAGTTTTATTCATAAATCATTACGCCAATAAACTTACAAGTAGAAATCTCTCAACAACCAAACCTTATCCCAAATTCGCCTTTTCTTAAGTGCGCACCACGACTGCGTACACAACGGAGGAGGAGGGAAAAAGAAGATAGAATTCATTTCAATGTTAATGCTTATATGATAAGTATTTAGATGGTCGTAAATGATTTATTGAAATAAAACTGATTCTCTCGCGTCATTACAAGTCGTTGACCATTGCCACTATGAAAAAAAGCATTGATTCCCTGTGATTTATGATGAGATTAAACCATGATAGAGCTAGTGTGTGACGGTCAAGACACCTCCACGCAGGAATTGGCTACACATTAATGGGACTTCCGACCAGTCAATAACTTGGAAGAAAAATAATTGACAACAAATGGTAGAAAAAGACAATTAATCGCTACTAAAGGCGATGAAACTACCTGTTCTGCTAGTATTTTATCACCCTTGAATTATTTGTCGAAACGGCAAGGAGCATAGTCTCACAAGATTGAAGTCTTGCTACAAGCGCCCAATATCTCTCGTCTATCGAAACTGAAGGACTACAAGTAGCAATTCGATTACCTAGTTGTTAGTTAGCTAAGTAGAGTACATTAACGACCAAGGATAGCTTTAAACTGAAGGGGAAATCGAAGAAGTGATTATATAACAGACTTACCACATTAACGAGAAAACACCTACATTTGAATTAGCGCTCTCGTAAAGTGAGCACATTTCACCGCGTTTGCGAGCTGGGCAGAATTCCTCCAAGTCAGTGTTGTTTGGATTGATAGCATACGAATAGCATATTTGAACTGTTAAAATGTTATGGACATGAAATACATTAAACTACTTTAAGCAAATTGAGACCATAAAATCATCCATTGTCGACCACATTTCTATATTGAACCGTGGTTCTGTGCCTTCACCTGTTTGGCGAAAGGTTCTCGTTCGTCCAGCGTATAATAGTAGCTCTACTAATTATGTCACAACCGAGCGTTATATATCGATGTTGCTGATTGAGATGATGGTGGAGACCTATATTTTGTTTATGTACTAGTATGTATTTAAGTGCTCCGCTGTCCATTTGTGCTGTTTCAGCATATTCGCGTAGTTGTTTTAGCAAGCAAAGAAATCGGTCCACCTAGAATTTTCCACAGAGTTGCCTGCTAGTAATTGTAAGACCGCAGTGTATTACTCGTAATCTATCTGAGCTTCAAAGAGCAACTTGGATAGCAGAAAGGTAGGAGGAAGCACGGAAAAGACGAGCAGATATTACCATTTGAGCACCACACAATTCCAATATTATGTAAAGACAGACAAACTACATTCGCAAATGTTTCTGTCACCTCAAATTTGCATTGCATAAAAAACAACGAAAACTGACACAGAAGTTGCGAGCTAAATAACATACAAGACTACACATATGATATTGGTCCGAAAACTTGCACCACACTATCTGTAAGCGCGCATAAATAAATAACAGGGTAAAGGAGCCACGTTCTGTTATGTTGGACAATTTGTATTTGCTAGCGAATTTAGTTCCGTAGTCAATCTTACACAGCACAGACTCAATATCCACAGACGCAACAAAAAGATGATAGATTTTTCGTAAATTGGCGTATATTTATCCAACTACTTCAAATTTCATTCCCAGGTATGTGGTCTATTTTTTTCTAACTATCTATCCAAATGTAATCTATTGAACTGTTCTCCTATGGTATACACATAAAACGATCATTGTGCAAGACATCAATTTTTTCGGGATTCCCCTACCCTCTCACGCCCCCACCGGGTGGCTTCTTCTCTCCTCCGCCCGTCGTAGGCATCCCTCACTCTACGACCTGCTACACGCCCACCTAAGCCCATTAAATATCAATTTCCAACGGAACATGTTTTTGCCTGACCTCCGCCCAAGGAATCAATTACACATTACACTAATATGAAATTAGTTGTACGCACGTCGCTGGTGCGACTTCAAGAAAAGCGCGACATTTGAAACGTGCGCTTTTTTAAAATACCGGCACCCAGCTCTCCATCCATGCGTTCGTATAACAGCTTCGCCACCCATGTCTTAATTTTCTAGCATTCAGCCTACCATCACTGCCATGTCAGTCTCCAAGTTGAGGCATATCCCATTCTTTCTACTTCAGAACCACCAAACGCTCGCTGTTTCGTGCCTTCGCACTGTTATGAGTCCCCTTCTTCCTCTTTCCGACCCAAATGGCCATTGCCCCTTGGCCCATGTATGATATCAGCCGAAGCCTAAGCACATTGGCGAGAAATGTGACAATATTGTTATGATACTATATGGCAAAACAAGTGCCACAAGGACGACCATCACGAATGCCGAATAGGGCGCCTCGTATCTAATTAGCACAAGGCAAGATCGAATGATTTTTCAATTAAACCTATTTTTCTTACAACTCCGAGCTCACAGGATCAACATATGTTTCACAAAATATCAGTTCAGATGCTTTAAACATGTAAGGACACACGAGCCGGTCCATTAGACACACACCGACACGGATTACTTTTCCTTCACACACGATCTCGTTACCCGACTACGTTCGTATTCTTAAGCACATTGGACTATTCCCATATTGCGAATGCGTACTCGTCGAACACGAATGCCCTTATAGTATCAAAAATCTCCCATCTATAAAAATGATGAGGTTCATTCATGGGTGGCCAGCCCTAGTTAATTACCTTTGCGTTTATTTAAAATGAGATAAGTTACATCTTACTACAATTCACATATCATAACAGCGAACACAATGTCCTAGGGAGTTGATCATGTCTGATGCTCATCCTAACTGACACAAATTATGGTCAATTGGAAAAGGAATAGAAAAACGAGCAGATTAGCAGAGGAACTTGTTTACTAGGCTACAAGATTGATAAATTTCTTCTCTCTTTACACATTTAAGTTTAATGTCAATAGGTTAATTGATCTCTTGAATACAATGTATCATACGAGAGACGATAGACGTGCCTAACTAGCAAACTTTACCGTCCCCACTAGGCTATACGAGTCCCGCACACAAAGTTAGCATCTATCACGCATTATTCATGAGATACATCTTGCAAGACAGCGAACTAAGGTTGCTTTTCCGGCGCTTGGTTGAAAATATTGTAAAGAATCAGAAGAAGCATAATACAGGCATGCAAAAGTATATTCTTGATAATACCTGACTCTTAATCATTTACTGAATAGGTGTAGCAACCTTCCTATACAGTTTGCTCTGCTACTTACTCACTCGTTATCGCTTAAACTGGTTTTATAAATGTTTAAATATAAAAATACTTTACGAAAATTGTCGAGAAAATTGTTTAATGTAAGGCAGCTCAAAAGAATCTTATATCATTTTCTGCATTTTATCGGGAGTATATCGAGGCCGTGCTGTGAACTCTCGACCTAGGCTCGCTTGAATTTCCTTTCGGCTGATGGGGATTACAAAGGGAAACAAAACCATATGGAGCTGAACCGCGAGAATCGTTTGAAGTTATCAACCAGATAAACTAAAAAACAGACGGGTCCATTGTTTAATTTACACTTGTTCTGCTTCACAAATACCGTTTGCATTTCTATTTACCGCGTTCTAAACTGAAGAAGGCATGAAATGTCAAATACATTTGAAGTGTCTGTTTCAACAATAAAATACGCTCTCTTCGGTTCTACACTTGATGATACCTTCACTGGCTGCTGTAAGAACACATTAGCTTACAATTAGACAATAATATGCCCAATGCTGAGTGCAAATCTGTCAAAGATTCAGAGCTCATATTTGTACAACTTTGTTAGTTTGATGCTGTATTATGTACGGCATAGCGTATGATGGTGATATTGCATGTTACTATACATCACCAGATCAATACAGGTGAGCAAGATTGGACATCAAAACACATTCTCCTTATATTGAAGTAAATAAAGTGATTGTGAACTAAAATCTTCTGAAATTTCATCTTTTAAATTATAAAATAGTAATTAAGCTAGCCATGAATGTTCATATAAAACAAATCAACTAAAAGTAGATCATCGCAGATTCAGTCCTACACACTCAAGTTTTTATTGGCATGTTGAACTATTAAATATTACCGCATCATTTAATTCTTCCTCACTAAAGTAAAGAAGACTTGAGAGGAAGATAGAGAAATTTGCAAGACACCAAACTTTTAGTACTGTTTTAAGGTAAAAGCAGGCGAGAGTAGGTCCGTAATCAGGAGACCAGCAGCTTGGAGGACATATCTATCCTCCTAATCATCAGAAGGTGCTAATACACAAGGAATAATGAGATTGCTAAACTTTTGAGAATTTTTCTCTCAATTGTATATTTACACACACGCTATCTGAGACCACATGAGATTTGAAACTGTCAAGAAGAGATACATTCTTACAATCCTCACATAAGTAAAGTAGTCCATCCAGATCAAAACCACAAGCGATAAAGTTCCTTAGAGAAATCTTTCATGCATTCACCCTGGCTTAATTTGGCAGTACTTGACGCGTTGTCAAACACACACACAAAAGTCGAATACGTTTGAGCCCTTCATTGTCAGACAACGATAATTGAAGCCATACCCTACGGCGATCCCACATTTAGAAACTCACTATGCAACATAGATTCTTCTATTAAAATATGTCACAGGCCGAACAAAAGCATAAGATTCTACAATTTAAGACTGGTTAAAATGTCAAAGTATTACATACAAAGTCCCCAGCGCACATACTCTTACTCAGCTAACTGTCGAATATTGGAAAACTGAAGAAGGCGAGAAAAGCAATTATTGAATCCGTCCAGAATTTGTTAGGCCTAGTTGATGATACAATGAAAATAGTTTTTATTCTATTGTCATAAACTAAGATTATACGTTGGTGTGATCCCAATTATAACCATCAACCTTTTTCCAGGAGTGCACGAGTTTCCAAATGGGTTTCAGTCAATGATCAAACTTTGCGCATGGAAATATATTTTGCATCATGTGAAATGCAAAGCTTTGCTGCAAAAGGGATATAAAAGGTTTGTGCAAGGGCGGTTTCAGGTTCTGTTTTTCCTATGGAAACATCAAACAAAACAAATTAGATTCAAAAACAATCAAAAATCTCAAGATCAAAAACTTAATGTTATATTCTATCATTCATCATAAAACCCAATCAGTGCCAATTGCCTAATCCATTAGTAATTAAAATTATCATTAATGTCTTCCCCCTCGTAGACTATAGAATATCCAGCTACAATTCCTACACGCTGAATCGACGATGCACCTGCGAGTAACTAGTAGGTGCCAGTTTTAAAACAGATTTATCATATAATATATCAATGTCTTTAATCACCCACCCCACCACCACCTGACATTACTCATGACGATCTAGAAGCTTGTGAGTCCCACTAGAACACTTGTTATATGGCTCAATACATAACAATAGTTTGACTT